>CM062816.1:69004832-69157701 GCA_031772625.1 Pinus tabuliformis
CATCATGAGTTTCCTTTAGTACCCTTTCACCCTTAGGGACCATTTCTTGTAGCAACTTATTCATATTTATCTTCAATTCGTCCATGTCTGTCTTCAAATCTATCTTCAAATCATCCATTTTAGCTTCCACGTCAATCATCTTAGCTTCTACGCCTTCCTTTAAACAGTCCATCTTAGCTTCTACACCTTTCTTTAAACCATCCATCTTAGCTTCTACATCTTTCTTTAAACAATCCATCTTAGATTCTGTTCCTTTTTGTGCAAGGGACAGTTGTTGCACTTGGTCTTGTAATTTTGATATATCATGTTGCATTTCTTCCTCTTCTTCATGAGTCATGCTAGAGATTTCATGTTCCTTACTAGGTGTTTGCATTTTCTTTCCTCGGGGCATCAGTTACCGATAATAATGCTCTACTATGCCCTTTCAATTCCTTCAAAATAAATATTCAAACCAAGCTTAAGCAAAAATTTAAGAAAATCTACACACCTTTTTTCACTTTGTAGGAGCTCGATATTGCCTCTGATGTATCTCTGTACTTTCCAATCATCTAGTTCTAAATTTGTGAGCTGTAGTAGCCCTCTGTGTCCTCTTTCCAATGCCACAAGTCTGACCCAAATTGGATTCTCCAAGGAAGAGTTATGTGAAATCTCCCACAGTGACTTGCTTATAGACTAGTTCAGTAGAGCGAACTTGTATGACGTGCCACGAGTCACTGTTTCGACCTTTGGATCTGAAACATGCAAAAAAGAAAGTATAGTCCGTCCTCTTTCTGTACCTTCTTACGAAATTTCAATCCGATCCCCAGAGAGAAAGTTATGACAATTTTCCCCAGGTCACCTGTTTTGAATGTAATTCAGGAGTCTGCAAAAAGAACAACTTCCTCAGATCATATCTCCGCAAATATCGCGCGAAAAGCTCTGAAATTCGGACCCAAGGTTCAGCGCGATTTATTCTCAAATGGGTTTTTTTTGTGACTTCTGAAACGTCACAAAAAAAAGTTATAGCGAAAATGCCATGATGACCTGTTTGGCGCAGCGAAACCCTAGAATCCAAAGCTCTGATACCAAATGTTATGAAACTAGCTCAAGAGAAGATAGAAAAGATAGATCAACGCCTTAGAATTCAGCCTCTTCGAGGGGAAACCTCCTTTACGTTACATAAATGAACAATTCTTGGATGATTCAAATGACAAAACCTCTTTTCTATATATAGGAGTCTAAGGAGTCACAATATAATCCAGCCGACCTAACAATAATAATATAAAGCCACAAAAATAATATTAGAGGGATTCTATGGGGCACAGTAATAACAATATGGGGGCAATAGGGGCACAAAAATATTAATAAGGGGTATAAATACAATAGTAATGGGGTAATCACTAGTATTATAGGGACCCAACAAATACCCTCAGCAACCAATTGCTTATCAACAGAAAAATCCTCAGCAAACCTTACCTGCTCCTCCACCAATGAATCAACCACAACTACAATTACCATCTAATCAACCTCCTAAACCTACGCAGCTACCTGCTCAACCAGTAGCTAATCCAAATAATCGACTGGACAGACCAGCGTACAGTGTGGATGAGGGACCATCGTACCCAATTCTACCTCTGCAAAACATAGAACTTAGATCCGGTCAAACTCTTCACACAGAACCTTCACCTCCACCTGTTTCAACGAAAGAGAGTTTGAATAAAATTGATGAACACGAATTTCCAACACACAGTAAACAAGATGATTTAGAACAAGGTAAAAAAATTAGGATAGTGTAGTCACCTCCTTATCCTGAGCGGTTACTTCAATCAAAATTAACCTCTGCCATAATTTGATGTTCTGGATGAGCTGAGAAATGTGTATGTAAAAATTCCATTGTTCTAGACAATTAAGGATATTCCAATCTATACCAAAGCCATCAAGGAACTCTGCCTTAAAAATCTTGCAAAGAAAAGATTTAATCCACAGACCATTCACATTATTGGCAATTTAGCTGGCCTTATGGAAAATGCCATTTCTATGGAGAAATATGTTGACCCTGGTATACCTAGAGTTATCGCAATCATCAACAAAATCTCCATTCCAAATACTCTCATTGATTTGCGAGCTGCAATAAATGTCATGACATTGGATACAATGAAAACCTTACAGCTGACAAATTTACAGTCAACACCAATTGCTTGGAATTAGCAGATCGCTCTAAAGTCATTCGTGAAGGGATATCTGAAGAAATGACTTTTTCACTAGACTCTTGGGAGTATCCAGTTGATTTCCTAGTTCTCCAGCTAAAGCCAAATTTAGGAGTACACCCTCTCATACTTGGCAGACCATGGTTGCCAACCGCTAATGCATTTATTGGGTGTAGATCGGGTAATATGATCATTTCCAGAGGAACAGAGAGAAAACAACTTACCTTATACCCATCAGCCCAAGCTCCAGTAGTAACACATAACCTATGGCTTGATGATAAATACAATGATAGGGAAGAAATACAATCTGTTTTAAGCATCAATCAAATTTATGATTTCAGGGAAGACAATAATGAAGATTTGGTGGAAATGTTTATCTCTCAACCTGATGTTTCAGAGGAATTAAGAAATGAACAATACACAGCTGCAGATCAAATATTGGCACAGAGCTTTCATGAAACTTGTACCATATATTCTCTGAAAACATTATTTGAAGATATCTTTCCAATCAACTCCATTACAAACACACAAAGCAAGATTGTAGAAATCAGCCCAGGAAAAACATTGAACATTGGAGCATTTTTAGATTCATCTCAGGAACATAAATTGCTTGATTTGCTGACAAAATACCAAAAGGAATTTGCTTGGGACTACACTGACATGCAGAGAATTCACCCGGAAACTTACACTCACCATATCTATACAGACACTAGTATTCGACCAGTGAGGCAGCCACAGAGAAGGATGAACCCCATGCTTAAAGAGATTGTAAGAGATGAATTGTAGAAGCTACTGAAAGTAAATTTCATTTACCCCATCTCTGACAGCCAATGGGTATCTCCACTAGTGATAGTCCCCAAGAAAAATGGTAAGTGGCGAGTTTGTGTTGACTACAGAGAACTGAATAAAGCCACCCTTAAAGACTATTTTCCATTGCCATTTATTGACCAAGTTTTGGATACATTAGCTGGAAAAATGTCATTTTCCTTCCTGGATGGTTTTAGCGGTTACAATCAGATCAACATAGCCTTAGAAGACCAAGACAAAACAACATTTACCTGTCCCTGGGGAACATATGCCTACAAAGTTTTACCATTTGGCTTGTGCAATGCTCCAACAACATTTCAGAGAGTAGTATTAGCAATATTTGTTGATCTGGTTCATGAATGTGTTGAAGTATATATGGATGATTTTTCAGTATATGGTGATTCCTTTGACCATTCTTTGCAAAATCTTGAGAAAGTTTTAAAACGATGTATAGAAACCAACTTGTCTTTAAGCAATGAAAAATGTTATATGATGTTGAATGAGGGAATAGTCTTAGGACATCATGTTTCTTCTGAGGGAATCAAGGTAGATCAAACCAAAATTCAAATTATTGTCAAATTTCATGGAAAAAAATAAAAAATATGTAAGAATCTTTCTTGGTTATGCAAGCTATTATAGGAGATTTATTGAAAATTTCAGTAAGATAGCTTTGCCTTTGTTTAAGCTTCTTGCAAAAGATGTATCTTTCAATTGGAATGACGCTTGTCAAAATTCTTTTGAGAAACTTAAAGAGAAATTGTCTACAACTCTAGTTTTGAGGGGACCTAATTGGAATTAACCTTTTCACATCTCCACTGATGCATTCGATACAGCAGTAGGGGCTTCATTAGGGCAGAAAGAAGATGGTTTAACTTATGCCATTTACTTCATTAGTAAAAATTTGACTCCTGCTGAACTCAACTACACAGTAACTGAGAAGGAAATGCTTACAATCATACATGTTGTGAACAAATTTCATCACTACATAACTGGTTATGAAGTCTTTGTTCACACTGACCACTCTGCCATTAGATACTTAATGAAAAAACCTATAACTAATGCTAGGATCAAAAGATGGTTGTTACTACTGCAGGAATTTAATCTCACAGTGTTGGACAAACTAGGGAAAGAGAACCAGTTAGCATATTACTTTTCTAGACTACAAAATCCAGGTGAAGCTGTTCCAATTGAAGATTCATTTCCTGATGAACATTTATTTGAAATTTCAATATTAACACCATGGTATGTTGATTTAGCTAATTACTTGTCCACAGGGAAGATACCTCCATCATTCAACTCAAAGGAGAAGAAAAGGCTGATTAAGAAAAGTGCAAGATATTCATGGGTTAATGGAGAATTGTTTTATACTAGTTATGATTTAATTATTAGAAGATGTATCAGAGAGGATGAAATTATTGACATACTAAAATCTTGTCATGATGAACCTTGTGGTGGCCATTTTGTAGCCAAGAGGACAACACACAAAATCCTTAGCCTTGGCTACTGTTGGCCATCAATTTTCAAAGATTCAAAGATATATGTGATAAGTTGTGACAACTGCCAATGCATGGGTAGACCAACTACCTTAGATGAGATGCCACTACAACCACATGTACATCTAGAGGCATGTTATGGAACTAGCTCACAAAAAGATAGAAAAGATAGATCAACGCCTTAGAATTCTGCCTCTTCGAGGGGGCAACCTCCTTTACATTACATAAATGAATAATTCTTGGATGATACAAATGAAAATACCTCCTTTCTATATATAGTAGTCTAAGGGGTCATAACATAATCATAGCCGACATAACAATAATAATGTAAGGGCACAATAATAACAATAGTGGGCTTCTATGGGGCACAATAGTAACAATATGGGCACTACATGGGTACATCAATATAATAAGTGGGTTGTACTAATAACAATAAGGGGTTACACTAGCAGTATAGGAGCCTAACATGCCCCTCTCCTTCAAAAAGCATTGTCCTCAACGCTTGAGTAGTTCTTGATGCTTCTGTATAAAATTCTTGTCCTCCCATGTGGAATCTTGAGCAGGTAAGTTCTTCCACTTGATGAGATACTCTGAAATTGATCAATTTTGTAGCTGTCGGGTTCTTGTTTCTGTGACTGCTCTAGGTTCCAATATGATTTTTCCTTCCTCTTCAATTTCTGGAAATATTGTTTGAATTAGGATCTTTTGCAACTTTTGAATAAGTGGCGATACTTCTTCGTCCTTCTTCCATTCATCCATTGCTTTGTTTATCCAATCTGGTTGGATAATAGAAATAGTACAAAACAATGCTTCCACATCCTCATCCTTGAAGAGTCTTCCCATTCGGTAAGGTCACCATTTTTTAAGTGCATGTAGTATTGCCAAAATTTCCTTCTCATAAATAACTTGCTTGAGATGTAGCAATAAAAATACCCAATCACCTACATCAAAACATTTTTCACTACTATGTTGATATACCTATTGTTTCGTTTGATTTTTCACTGAAGTGTCATTATCCTTTAAAAGTTGGAGAACTTATTGTTGATGCTCGATGTGATCTTTCACTGCTTGAACCTTTTTCTTCTTGATATGTCCTTCTATCTCTAGAGTTTGAGGAGTGGCAATTTCTTCCAATCCTTTACAAGATATGGTCGGATTCATTTCTTGATGCTTGATGTGATCTTTCACTTCTTGAACATTTTTCTTCTTGATATGTCCTTCTATCTTGATAGTTTGAGGAGTGGTAATTTCGACCAAAGAATTACAAGATATGGTTGGATTTATTTCTTCTTTCTCGATGTGATCTTTCAGTTCTTGCACCTTTTTCTTCTTGATATGTCCTTCTATCTTGAGAGTTTGAGGAATGGTAATTCTTGCCAATGCTTTACAAGATATGGTCTGATTCATTTCTTCTTTCTTTGGGGTGGGGTCCTGGCGTATATCCTCTTCTTTTGATGTTTCTTGATCTTTTTCTTCCTCCTCTTCATATTCTATGTAAAATAATTTCTTCTCAGTACACTTATGACCTTTAGTGCATTTGCTATCACAATTGTAACAAAGCCCTTTTTCTCTTTTTTCTTCCAATTGTTGTGGTGTAACCCTTGTAGGTTGTGGAATGCTAGGAGAAACAACACTTCCATCTTTATAGTTGTGAGGGGTATGCTTCCTGGTTTCCATAATTTTGCTTTCCACTATGTCACAAAGCCCTTTTACCATTTCCAATTGTTGTGGTGTTGCTCTAAAGAAGGTGTTGCTCTTTGTATCCTCATAATGTGCTACCATTTCCTCCGTGAAAATTGACCATGTAACAAGTTGTTTACGAGAACAAAGCCCTTCATACCATAAAAATTGATCTGGTTCTAAATATAAAGATGCAATACATACCTTTTGTAACAGTGGTACACCATGTAGATCAAAATATTTCTCCATCTGTAGTATCCAATTTACCGGATCCTTGCCATCAAACTTCCTCATCTCACTTTTTCTTGATTTTAGGAGCTCAATATTGAAACAACTGTAACTCTGTAATTTTGGATCTTCTAGTTCTGAAATTGCGATCTGTAGTAGCCCTCTATGTCCTCTTTCCAATGCCACCAGTCTGATCCAAATTGGATTCTCCAAGGAAGAGTTATGTACAATCTCCCAAGATGACCTGATTATAGACTAGTTCAGTAGAGCGAACTTGTACAACATGCCACGAGTCACTGTTTCGACCTTTGGATCTAAAAAATATATACAGGAAACTACAATCTGTCCTCTTTCTGTACCTTCTTATGAAATTTCAATCTGATGCTCAGAGAGAAAGTTATGACGACTTTCCCCAGGTCACCTGTTTGGAATGTAATTCAGGAGTCTGCAAAAAGACCAACTTCCTGAAATCATATCTCCGCAAATATAGCGCGAAAAGCTTTGAAATTCGGACCTGAGGTTCAGCGCAATTTCTTCTCAAATGGTTTTTTTTTGCAACTTCCGAAACATCACAGAAAAAAGTTATAGCGAAAATTCTACAATGACCTGTTTGGAACAGCGAAACCCTAGAATCCAAAGCTCTGATACCAAATGTTATGGAACTAGCTCACAAAAAGATAGAAAAGATATATCAACGCCTTAGAATTCAGCCTCTTCTAGGGGGCAACCTCCTTTACATTACATAAATGAATAATTCTTGGATGATACAAATGACAAGACCTCCTTTCTATATATAGGAGTCTATGGGGTCATAACATAATCAGAGCCGACATAACAATAATAATGTAAGGGCACAATAATAACAATAGTGGGCTTCTATGGGGCACAATAGTAACAATATGGGCACTACATGGGTACATCAATATAATAAGTGGGTTGTACTAATAACAATAAGGGGTTACACTAGTAGTATAGGAGCCTAACAAGCCATTTGAAAAATGGGCTTTGGACTTTGTTGGACCCATTAATCCACCTTCCAAGGGGAAAAAGTACATCTTGGTATGTACAGATTATGTGACTAAATGGGCAGAAGCAAAGGCACTTGTAAGGGAAACTGAGCAAACCGTAGTTAATTTCCTTTTTGAAGAAATATTTGTTAGATATGGAGTGCCCAGAGAGATAGTAACAGACCAAGGGACTCAATTCACTTCTATATTGGTTCAAGACATCACTAACAAGTACAAAATCAAACACAGAAGGAGTACACCCTACCATCCATAGGCCAATGGCCAAGTGGAATCTACAAACAAGACACTGGAAGGGATCATGACTAAAATAGTGGCAACAAACAGAAAATATTGGGTAGATAAGCTCAATGAGGCACTCTGGGCATATAGAATCACCTGGAAAAACACAACAGGGTTTACACCTTATCAACTGGTGTATGGCAAAGAAGTCATGCTGCCAATAGAATTTCAAATACATACTTACAAATTGACAACAAACTTAGGCATTGAACTCTCTGAAGCACAACAAGAAAGAATTATCCAATTGAATTAGTTGGATGAGATGAGACAACAAGCAGGAAAAATGACAACACTGATCCAGCAACAAAGACGACAATGGCACAATAAACTAATCAAGAAGGAGTTTAAAGTTGGTGTCTGGGCTCTATTATTTGACTCCAAATTTAAAGATTATGTTAGACTCTGTCTTATATCAGAGATTGATTCTTCTTCAAAACCGGGTTTTGAAGAAGAAATCATTAATGTTGCTTTTCAGATTATGTAATTTATCTTCAGCTCTTCTTAAGGCAGCAACAAACTTCAAAAACTCCTACCTGCACAAACACAATTTCAAAGCATCATTTATATATATTTTGTGGAGAGCAGGTATTGCAAAATGCAGGTATATATTTTGGTTGTCTTTATGGTGTTACAGCTCCATTGCAGTTGGATGACAGTGAAGAGATTCATGTGGCTGAGGCCATGGTGGCAGAGTGGAAAGAGTTTTTATGGGATGTGCCAGAAGAACAGGCTGCTTTGTGGGGCCACTGTCAAGATTTTTTTTAAAAATACTCCTTTCCCCCATTGCAGGCGGGTATGTTCTTCCTGAAGCATGCAGAAGCTATTGAAAAGGATGTTCCAGCATTAGAGCTGCATGGAATGCTGTTGCTTGCATTACAGTGGTTAAGTGGCAGCATGACACAGTCGCAGCCGGTCTATCCCTTACATTTGCTTCGAGAAATTGAAACTAGAGTGTGGCTTCTAGCTGTGGAATCTGAAGCAGAGATGAAGAATGGAAAGGCCATTTTTCAGATTCCAAATGTTTATTTGAGGTCAAACCAGGAATGTAATATAGGAAATAATGCTAGTGTCATTGACCACACAGCAAGTATCATTGCAATAATGGATAGTCACTTGAACATCATCAGAGCAAGATCTACAGATCAAATTGATAACAAGGAAATTAGCAAGTCAGATAATCGTAATCCACACATAGTAGACATTAGTTTCACTAATGTGTCTGGTGGTGGCTCAAAACCAAAACGAAGGAACAGAGGGTATGTACTTCATAAACGAGCTCCACTTGATAGTGCAGAAAGAGGTCAGAGTGACACTGAAGATAATCTATTATCTTCTATATCTCCTATCAGAAGTAATGAACATGGGGGTGTTTTTCCATCATTTGAGGAAAATATAAAGATAGAGGCAGCTCTTGCAGGATGGGAAGAAAGGGTCGTAGCAGCAGAACTTGAAAGGGCTGTGTTATCACTTCTAGAGGTTGGTCAAATAGCTGCAGCAAAACAGCTCCAACACAAACTTTCACCAACATATGTACCATCAGAGCTCTTACTTATAGAGGAAGCTTTGAAAGTTGCAGAGATTTCCAATCCTAATATGAATGGATATGTTACATTGCCAATGACCAAGTGTCCGGCATTTGCATTACTCCAGTTTTTGAATGTAACAGAAAACATCAATATGAGGACACCTTTAGAGGTATTAGAAGTGATTGCAACTAAATGCTGTGAAGGATGTGGAAGAGGTTTATGCAAGAGGATAATAGCGGTGGTGAAGATTGCCAATTTTCTAGAGCTGTCATTTTCTGAAGCATTCCAGAAGCAGCCAATTGAACTTCTTCAGCTTCTTTCTCTCAAAGCCCAAGATTCACTAGAGGAAGCTAAACTTCTTGTTGAGACTCACTCAATGCCGGCAGCAAGCATTGCACGTATTCTTGCAGAATCATTTTTGAAGGGCCTTTTGGCAGCACACCGTGGTGGATACATGGAATCATCACAAAGAGAGGAAGGACCTGCTCCTCTTTTATGGAGAGCCTCTGATTTCTTAAAGTGGGCAGAATTGTGTCCTTCTGAGCCAGAACTTGGGCATGCCTTAATGCGGTTGGTCATAACTGGTCATGACATGCCTCATGCCTGTGAGGTTGAGTTGCTCATTTTGGCGTACCATTTCTACAAGACATCTGCATGTCTTGATGGAGTGGATGTTCTTGTGGCCCTTGCAGCAACACGAGTTGAGTCATATGTTGCAGAAGGGGATTTTTCGTGTTTGGCTCGCTTGGTGACAGGAGTTGGGAATTTCCATGCTCTGTATTTCATGCTGGATATTCTCATTGAAAATGGTCAGCTTGAGCTCCTTCTTCAAAAATATGCCGTGGCAGATGCAACAACAGAATCGACAGAAGCTATCAGAGGTTTCCGGATGGCTGTTCTTTCAGCTCTGAAGCATTTCAACCCTGATGATCTTGATGCATTTGCCATGGTATACAATCATTTTGATATGAAACATGAAATGTCGGCTCTGTTGGAGTCATGTGCACAGAAGACCCTAGATCAATGGCTTCAGCGTCGTGATAAAGAACAGAGTGAGGAGTTGTTAGAAATGATGCGCTTCTATGTAGAAGCCGCTGAAGTTTACTCAAGCATAGATGCAGGAAATAAAGCAAGATGGTCTTGTGCACAAGCATCATTAGTTTCCCTCCAAATACGAATGCCAGATACCATGTGGCTTAATCGTTCTGAAACAAATGCACGGCGAGCTCTTGTTGAACAGTGCCGATTTCAGGAAGCGCTGATTATGGCAGAGGCATATAACTTGAACCAATCGGGAGAGTGGGTTCTAGTATTATGGAATCAAATGCTGTGCCCAGATTTGATAGACCAGTTCTTAACTGAATTTGTTTCAGTGCTATGCTGATGCACTTAATGACACTGAAGAACATAGTCACGACAATATGCCTTCTTTCTTATCCAAAAAGGAAGAGCAAATCAATAATTTTGATGAAAGAGAATTTACTCCCTCAAAACAACGACTGGAGACTAATGGATCAGATAGCCGAGAAGATAATGGTGTTATCTTTAGGGAAACTACAGCTTGCTTTCCAGATACAAGCATTTCAAAATGCCTTACAAGTGTTGAAACCGTAGAAGACCACGTGGCTGGCCAGTTGTGAACATGGGAGAATTGTGTCATCAATGGGAGCCTGCGTAATAGAGAAATAAGATTCGATCTTCTATTAATAGCTTTAGTTAAATCTCCAGGTGGATCTACGCCCCAGTTGATATCTTTAAATGGCCATCAGAGGATTTTAAACCGCATTGAGTTGTTGATACATAAGTCGTTGTTTTATAGAACCTTCTGCATATGAATTAAAGCTATCAGTTACGTGGCAATCGTTGCAAAGTGGCATTCAAAAGTGCGATTACCTATTTCTATCATCAGCTAGTTGTCACTGGAATAATGGAAGGCTTTTCTATCTTTAGGAGCAGATGGAGGATTCTCCTCTATTTTTATGGCTTTAGTTAAAACAGCGCCTCTGTTTTGGGCAGCAGTTTACTTTTAATGTATTTATTATAAAAACAAATTCATTTTGTAAGGAGAGGAGAGAGTGAAGGAGGGAGAGTTTTTTTCTGAGCGCTGGGAGCTGCTGGAGAAGCAGAGAGCTTTTTATTGTACAGTTTTATGACAGAGAATTGAATGGAATTTCACAGCTCTGTTTGCTGAGATTCATGTGGTATGTTGATTTAGCATAAGTTTTCCCTTGTTTCATATGTAATCAGTTATGTTCCATTTCATTTCATGACCATTTCAAGCTGAACAAATGAAGTGATTAGGTAGGAATTCATAGTATTATATGCTCCTCCTATAAGTTTGTTCGCATTCAATGTTTTCTACTGTTTAAGGAGGATTCAGAGTTATTGTCTGCCCTCCTTAGCTCCTCACCAGTCTTGCCATCCCATTTGAAACCAGATTTGGTGTTAAATTGCATGCCTACCTTGCCTCAGTTGATAACCTGTGTAGTCATTATATTTTTCTGTTTGAAGCTGTGATTTTGCCCATGTAGCCCAGAAAAGCCCCGTCATTCCATTAAAAAACCCCAAAAATCATTAAATCCAAACCCCCTATCAATTTACTAGCCTAAAATCCTTATTCTTAATTGGTCAGCCTAATCATATTGAAAGATCTATCAAATCTGACCCGAGAGAGCCTTCTCATACCTCGTAGGGCTAGCTACGAGGTGAAATGGTTTGATGTAGCCTTGAAGGTTTACCTTTTCAGCCTGAGGTGAAATCTCAAGCGCTAACATATTGGCGACCATACTGGGGAGAACAAACTTGTCTGTTGATTGATGTGTTTGTTTCATAAGTCTTAGACGGAGCCTGAAGTTACGCCAGAAGCCTTCGAAAACGCTCTTGTTTTACATCAGCGCAAGTAGATAAACGCTGCTTCAGTCTATCTCCGTGGGATTTGTGAACATAGCGCTTCATTGACACTTTACCCCAGTACATATATCAAGTTCAGATCTGATTGTTGATAGTGGACAACGATCAGACACTTGAAAGGCTGAATCATTCACCTGGCGGCTCCAACTCGATCCAGACATTTCAGTGCATGTTGATATGTTCATGCAATGGTAGGGTATGTGGCAGACCCTGCACTTTGTGAAGTTCTAGATGGAGTTAGAGAGATGTTAGCAGGTATTGAAATTAATGAAGAATTTTTCAGTATTTTCCTTCAATGTTGGAAATCTCCGAAGCTTCTTTTTGAAGGCAAAACTAGATTTTATGAGTTAGTGGTTGAAAGAGTTGAAAATGAGATTCAATATCTCGATGAGCAGATCCACTCTTATGATTTCCAAGACCCTAAAAAGTTCTTGGAAATCCTTCCCCCATCGAAACAAGAAATCATAGATTTGCCTATAGAGGTATACATTGACACTGTGCAGCTGGAAGTATGTATTGCAGAGTTGGGGCAGCCTACAGAGGCCGGTGTCCGTGATCCTATTGCGGCCTACATGGACACATTTTTCAGCTTGATTGACCGATCGGGCTGTCTTCTCGGTGACCAGGATCAGTATGTGCATGAAGGGCTGCCAGTAATTGCATCTGTGACTTCGTGGCAACATTCTCAAGCGGCTTCATTTCCAGGTTTACTCGAGTGGTTAATTTGGCATTTTAGCATTACTTGATCTATTATTTGTACAGCAGATTAGAGTAGGTTTTGTAAATAAATAAGCAGCCACAAGGGCAGCATCTTGTTTTAGTTTGCTTGAAGATTGTTTGAGTTCAGTTTCAGTGTGAAAATAAGTCAAGTGTTGATTTGTTGTTGATGACTCCATTGCCCAATGGTGGAGGCACGGTCTGCTCTCCCAAAGTTCTGCGGTTCTTGGCACCTCCAGGAAGCTGCAGCTGCCATCCCAAATGGAGCCGATGTTAGACTCTGTCTTATATCAGAGATTGATTCTTCTTCAAAACCAGGTTTTGAAGAAGAAATCATTAATGTTGCTTTTCAGATTATGTAATTTATCTTCAGCTCTTCTTAAGGCAGCAGCAAACTTCAAAAACTCCTACCTGCACAAACACAATTTCAAAGCATCATTTATATATATTTTGTGGAGAGCAGGTATTGCAAAATGCAGGTATATATTTTGGTTGTCTTTATGGTGTTACAGCTCCATTGCAGTTGGATGACAGTGAAGAGATTCATGTGGCTGAGGCCATGGTGGCAGAGTGGAAAGAGTTTTTATGGGATGTGCCAGAAGAACAGGCTGCTTTGTGGGGCCACTGTCAAGATCTTTTTAAAAAATACTCCTTTCCCCCATTGCAGGCGGGTATGTTCTTCCTGAAGCATGCAGAAGCTATTGAAAAGGATGTTCCAGCATTAGAGCTGCATGGAATGCTGTTGCTTGCATTACAGTGGTTAAGTGGCAGCATGACACAGTCGCAGCTGGTCTATCCCTTACATTTGCTTCGAGAAATTGAAACTAGAGTGTGGCTTCTAGCTGTGGAATCTGAAGTAGAGATGAAGAATGGAAAGGCCATTTTTCAGATTCCAAATGTTTATTTGAGGTCAAACCAGGAATGTAATATAGGAAATAATGCTAGTGTCATTGACCACACAACAAGTATCATTGCAATAATGGATAGTCACTTGAAACATCATCAGAGCAAGATCTACAGATCAAATTGATAACAAGGAAATTAGCAAGTCAGATAATCGTAATCCACACATAGTAGACATTAGTTTCACTAATGTGTCTGGTGGTGGCTCAAAACCAAAACGAAGGAACAGAGGGTATGTACTTCATAAACGAGCTCCACTTGATAGTGCAGAAAGAGGTCAGAGTGACACTGAAGATAATCTATTATCTTCTATATCTCCTATCAGAAGTAATGAACATGGGGGTGTTTTTCCATCATTTGAGGAAAATATAAAGATAGAGGCAGCTCTTGCAGGATGGGAAGAAAGGGTCGTAGCAGCAGAACTTGAAAGGGCTGTGTTATCACTTCTAGAGGTTGGTCAAATAGCTGCAACAAAACAGCTCCAACACAAACTTTCACCAACATATGTACCATCAGAGCTCTTACTTATAGAGGAAGCTTTGAAAGTTGCAGAGATTTCCAATCCTAATATGAATGGATATGTTACATTACCAATGACCAAGTGTCCGGCATTTGCATTACTCCAGTTTTTGAATGTAACAGAAAACATCAATATGAGGACACCTTTAGAGGTATTAGAAGTGATTGCAACTAAATGCTGTGAAGGATGTGGAAGAGGTTTATGCAAGAGGATAATAGCGGTGGTGAAGATTGCCAATTTTCTAGAGCTGTCATTTTCTGAAGCATTCCAGAAGCATCCAATTGAACTTCTTCAGCTTCTTTCTCTCAAAGCCCAAGATTCACTAGAGGAAGCTAAACTTCTTGTTGAGACTCACTCAATGCCTGCAGCAAGCATTGCACGTATTCTTGCAGAATCATTTTTGAAGGGCCTTTTGGCAGCACACCGTGGTGGATACATGGAATCATCACAAAGAGAGGAAGGACTTGCTCCTCTTTTATGGAGAGCCTCTGATTTGTTAAAGTGGGCAGAATTGTGTCCTTCTGAGCCAGAACTTGGGCATGCCTTAATGCGGTTGGTCATAACTGGTCATGACATGCCTCATGCCTGTGAGGTTGAGTTGCTCATTTTGGCGTACCATTTCTACAAGACATCTGCATGTCTTGATGGAGTGGATGTTCTTGTGGCCCTTGCAGCAACACGAGTTGAGTCATATGTTGCAGAAGGGGATTTTTCGTGTTTGGCTCGCTTGGTGACAGGAGTTGGGAATTTCCATGCTCTGTATTTCATGCTGGATATTCTCATTGAAAATGGTCAGCTTGAGCTCCTTCTTCAAAAATATGCCGTGGCAGATGCAACAACAGAATCGGCAGAAGCTATCAGAGGTTTCCGGATGGCTGTTCTTTCAGCTCTGAAGCATTTCAACCCTGATGATCTTGATGCATTTGCCATGGTATACAATCATTTTGATATGAAACATGAAATGTCGGCTCTGTTGGAGTCATGTGCACAGAAGGCCCTAGATCAATGGCTTCAGCGTCGTGATAAAGAACAGAGTGAGGAGTTGTTAGAAATGATGCGCTTCTATGTAGAAGCCGCTGAAGTTTACTCAAGCATAGATGCAGGAAATAAAGCAAGATGGTCTTGTACACAAGCATCATTAGTTTCCCTCCAAATACGAATGCCAGATACCATGTGGCTTAATCGTTCTGAAACAAATGCACGGCGAACTCTTGTTGAACAGTGCCGATTTCAGGAAGCGCTGATTATGGCAGAGGCATATAACTTGAACCAATCGGGAGAGTGGGTTCTAGTATTATGGAATCAAATGCTGTGCCCAAATTTGATAGACCAGTTCTTAACTGAATTTGTTTCAGTGCTATGCTGATGCACTTAATGACACTGAAGAACATAGTCACGACAATATGCCTTCTTTCTTATCCAAAAAGGAAGAGCAAATCAATAATTTTGATGAAAGAGAATTTACTCCCTCAAAACAACGACTGGAGACTAATGGATCAGATAGCCGAGAAGATAATGGTGTTATCTTTAGGGAAACTACAGCTTGCTTTCCAGATACAAGCATTTCAAAATGCCTTACAAGTGTTGAAACCGTAGAAGACCGCGTGGCTGGCCAGTTGTGAACATGGGAGAATTGTGTCATCAATGGGAGCCTGCGTAATAGAGAAATAAGATTCGATCTTCTATTAATAGCTTTAGTTAAATCTCCAGGTGGATCTACGCCCCAGTTGATATCTTTAAATGGCCATCAGAGGATTTTAAACCGCATTGAGTTGTTGATACATAAGTCGTTGTTTTATAGAACCTTCTGCATATGAATTAAAGCTATCAGTTACGTGGCAATCGTTGCAAAGTGGCATTCAAAAGTGCGATTACCTATTTCTATCATCAGCTAGTTGTCGCTGGAATAATGGAAGGCTTTTCTATCTTTAGGAGCAGATGGAGGATTCTCCTCTATTTTTATGGCTTTAGTTAAAACAGCGCCTCTGTTTTGGGCAGCAGTTTACTTTTAATGTATTTATTATAAAAACAAATTCATTTTGTAAGGAGAGGAGAGAGTGAAGGAGGGAGAGTTTTTTCTGAGCGCTGGGAGCTGCTGGAGAAGCAGAGAGCTTTTTATTGTACAGTTTTATGACAGAGAATTGAATGGAATTTCACAGCTCTGTTTGCTGAGATTCATGTGGTATGTTGATTTAGCATAAGTTTTCCCTTGTTTCATATGTAATCAGTTATGTTCCATTTCATTTCATGACCATTTCAAGCTGAACAAATGAAGTGATTAGGTAGGAATTCATAGTATTATATGCTCCTCCTATAAGTTTGTTCGCATTCAATGTTTTCTACTGTTTAAGGAGGATTCAGAGTTATTGTCTGCCCTCCTTAGCTCCTCACCAGTCTTGCCATCCCATTTGAAACCAGATTTGGTGTTAAATTGCATGCCTACCTTGCCTCAGTTGATAACCTGTGTAGTCATTATATTTTTCTGTTTGAAGCTGTGATTTTGCCCATGTAGCCCAGAAAAGCCCCGTCATTCCATTAAAAAACCCCAAAAATCATTAAATCCAAACCCCCTATCAATTTACTAGCCTAAAATCCTTATTCTTAATTGGTCAGCCTAATCATATTGAAAGATCTATCAAATCTGACCCGAGAGAGCCTTCTCATACCTCGTAGGGCTAGCTACGAGGTGAAATGGTTTGATGTAGCCTTGAAGGTTTACCTTTTCAGCCTGAGGTGAAATCTCAAGCGCTAACATATTGGCGACCATACTGGGGAGAACAAACTTGTCTGTTGATTGATGTGTTTGTTTCATAAGTCTTAGACGGAGCCTGAAGTTACGCCAGAAGCCTTCGAAAACGCTCTTGTTTTACATCAGCGCAAGTAGATAAACGCTGCTTCAGTCTATCTCCGTGGGATTTGTGAACATAGCGCTTCATTGACACTTTACCCCAGTACATATATCAAGTTCAGATCTGATTGTTGATAGTGGACAACGATCAGACACTTGAAAGGCTGAATCATTCACCTGGCGGCTCCAACTCGATCCAGACATTTCAGTGCATGTTGATATGTTCATGCAATGGTAGGGTATGTGGCAGACCCTGCACTTTGTGAAGTTCTAGATGGAGTTAGAGAGATGTTAGCAGGTATTGAAATTAATGAAGAATTTTTCAGTATTTTCCTTCAATGTTGGAAATCTCCGAAGCTTCTTTTTGAAGGCAAAACTAGATTTTATGAGTTAGTGGTTGAAAGAGTTGAAAATGAGATTCAATATCTCGATGAGCAGATCCACTCTTATGATTTCCAAGACCCTAAAAAGTTCTTGGAAATCCTTCCTCCATCGAAACAAGAAATCATAGATTTGCCTATAGAGGTATACATTGACACTGTGCAGCTGGAAGTATGTATTGCAGAGTTGGGGCAGCCTACAGAGGCCGGTGTCCGTGATCCTATTGCGGCCTACATGGACACATTTTTCAGCTTGATTGACCGATCGGGCTGTCTTCTCGGTGACCAGGATCAGTATGTGCATGAAGGGCTGCCAGTAATTGCATCTGTGACTTCGTGGCAGCATTCTCAAGCGGCTTCATTTCCAGGTTTACTCGAGTGGTTAATTTGGCATTTTAGCATTACTTGATCTATTATTTGTACAGCAGATTAGAGTAGGTTTTGTAAATAAATAAGCAGCCACAAGGGCAGCATCTTGTTTTAGTTTGCTTGAAGATTGTTTGAGTTCAGTTTCAGTGTGAAAATAAGTCAAGTGTTGATTTGTTGATGATGACTCCATTGCCCAATGGTGGAGGCACGGTCTGCTCTCCCAAAGTTCTGCGGTTCTTGGCACCTCCAGGAAGCTGCAGCTGCCATCCCAAATGGAGCCGATGTTAGACTCTGTCTTATATCAGAGATTGATTCTTCTTCAAAACCGGGTTTTGAAGAAGAAATCATTAATGTTGCTTTTCAGATTATGTAATTTATCTTCAGCTCTTCTTAAGGCAGCAGCAAACTTCAAAAACTCCTACCTGCACAAACACAATTTCAAAGCATCATTTATATATATTTTGTGGAGAGCAGGTATTGCAAAATGCAGGTATATATTTTGGTTGTCTTTATGGTGTTACAGCTCCATTGCAGTTGGATGACAGTGAAGAGATTCATGTGGCTGAGGCCATGGTGGCAGAGTGGAAAGAGTTTTTATGGGATGTGCCAGAAGAACAGGCTGCTTTGTGGGGCCACTGTCAAGATCTTTTTAAAAAATACTCCTTTCCCCCATTGCAGGCGGGTATGTTCTTCCTGAAGCATGCAGAAGCTATTGAAAAGGATGTTCCAGCATTAGAGCTGCATGGAATGCTGTTGCTTGCATTACAGTGGTTAAGTGGCAGCATGACACAGTCGCAGCTGGTCTATCCCTTACATTTGCTTCGAGAAATTGAAACTAGAGTGTGGCTTCTAGCTGTGGAATCTGAAGCAGAGATGAAGAATGGAAAGGCCATTTTTCAGATTCCAAATGTTTATTTGAGGTCAAACCAGGAATGTAATATAGGAAATAATGCTAGTGTCATTGACCACACAGCAAGTATCATTGCAATAATGGATAGTCACTTGAACATCATCAGAGCAAGATCTACAGATCAAATTGATAACAAGGAAATTAGCAAGTCAGATAATCGTAATCCACACATAGTAGACATTAGTTTCACTAATGTGTCTGGTGGTGGCTCAAAACCAAAACGAAGGAACAGAGGGTATGTACTTCATAAACGAGCTCCACTTGATAGTGCAGAAAGAGGTCAGAGTGACACTGAGATAATCTATTATCTTCTATATCTCCTATCAGAAGTAATGAACATGGGGGTGTTTTTCCATCATTTGAGGAAAATATAAAGATAGAGGCAGCTCTTGCAGGATGGGAAGAAAGGGTCGTAGCAGCAGAACTTGAAAGGGCTGTGTTATCACTTCTAGAGGTTGGTCAAATAGCTGCAGCAAAACAGCTCCAACACAAACTTTCACCAACATATGTACCATCAGAGCTCTTACTTATAGAGGAAGCTTTGAAAGTTGCAGAGATTTCCAATCCTAATATTAATGGATATGTTACATTGCCAATGACCAAGTGTCCGTCATTTGCATTACTCCAGTTTTTGAATGTAACAGAAAACATCAATATGAGGACACCTTTAGAGGTATTAGAAGTGATTGCAACTAAATGCTGTGAAGGATGTGGAAGAGGTTTATGCAAGAGGATAATAGCGGTGGTGAAGATTGCCAATTTTCTAGAGCTGTCATTTTCTGAAGCATTCCAGAAGCATCCAATTGAACTTCTTCAGCTTCTTTCTCTCAAAGCCCAAGATTCACTAGAGGAAGCTAAACTTCTTGTTGAGACTCACTCAATGCCTGCAGCAAGCATTGCACATATTCTTGCAGAATCATTTTTGAAGGGCCTTTTGGCAGCACACCGTGGTGGATACATGGAATCATCACAAAGAGAGGAAGGACCTGCTCCTCTTTTATGGAGAGCCTCTGATTTCTTAAAGTGGGCAGAATTGTGTCCTTCTGAGCTAGAACTTGGGCATGCCTTAATGCGGTTGGTCATAACTGGTCATGACATGCCTCATGCCTGTGAGGTTGAGTTGCTTATTTTGGCGTACCATTTCTACAAGACATCTGCATGTCTTGATGGAGTGGATGTTCTTGTGGCCCTTGCAGCAACACGAGTTGAGTCATATGTTGCAGAAGGGGATTTTTCGTGTTTGGCTCGCTTGGTGACAGGAGTTGGGAATTTCCATGCTCTGTATTTCATGCTGGATATTCTCATTGAAAATGGTCAGCTTGAGCTCCTTCTTCAAAAATATGCCGTGGCAGATGCAACAACAGAATCGGCAGAAGCTATCAGAGGTTTCCGGATGGCTGTTCTTTCAGCTCTGAAGCATTTCAACCCTGATGATCTTGATGCATTTGCCATGGTATACAATCATTTTGATATGAAACATGAAATGTCAGCTCTGTTGGAGTCATGTGCACAGAAGACCCTAGATCAATGGCTTCAGCGTCGTGATAAAGAACAGAGTGAGGAGTTGTTAGAAATGATGCGCTTCTATGTAGAAGCCACTGAAGTTTACTCAAGCATAGATGCAGGAAATAAAGCAAGATGGTCTTGTACACAAGCATCATTAGTTTCCCTCCAAATACGAATGCCAGATACCATGTGGCTTAATCGTTCTGAAACAAATGCACGACGAACTCTTGTTGAACAGTGCCGATTTCAGGAAGCGCTGATTATGGCAGAGGCATATAACTTGAACCAATCGGGAGAGTGGGTTCTAGTATTATGGAATCAAATGCTGTGCCCAGATTTGATAGACCAGTTCTTAACTGAATTTGTTTCAGTGCTATGCTGATGCACTTAATGACACTGAAGAACATAGTCACGACAATATGCCTTCTTTCTTATCCAAAAAGGAAGAGCAAATCAATAATTTTGATGAAAGAGAATTTACTCCCTCAAAACAACGACTGGAGACTAATGGATCAGATAGCCGAGAAGATAATGGTGTTATCTTTAGGGAAACTACAGCTTGCTTTCTAGATACAAGCATTTCAAAATGCCTTACAAGTGTTGAAACCGTAGAAGACCGCGTGGCTGGCCAGTTGTGAACATGGGAGAATTGTGTCATCAATGGGAGCCTGCGTAATAGAGAAATAAGATTCGATCTTCTATTAATAGCTTTAGTTAAATCTCCAGGTGGATCTACGCCCCAGTTGATATCTTTAAATGGCCATCAGAGGATTTTAAACCGCATTGAGTTGTTGATACATAAGTCATTGTTTTATAGAACCTTCTGCATATGAATTAAAGCTATCAGTTACGTGGCAATCGTTGCAAAGTGGCATTCAAAAGTGCGATTACCTATTTCTATCATCAGCTAGTTGTCGCTGGAATAATGGAAGGCTTTTCTATCTTTAGGAGCAGATGGAGGATTCTCCTCTATTTTTATGGATTTAGTTAAAACAGCGCCTCTGTTTTGGGCAGCAGTTTACTTTTAATGTATTTATTATAAAAACAAATTCATTTTGTAAGGAGAGGAGAGAGTGAAGGAGGGAGAGTTTTTTTCTGAGCGCTGGGAGCTGCTGGAGAAGCAGAGAGCTTTTTATTGTACAGTTTTATGACAGAGAATTGAATGGAATTTCACAGCTCTGTTTGCTGAGATTCATGTGGTATGTTGATTTAGCATAAGTTTTCCCTTGTTTCATATGTAATCAGTTATGTTCCATTTCATTTCATGACCATTTCAAGCTGAACAAATGAAGTGATTAGGTAGGAATTCATAGTATTATATGCTCCTCCTATAAGTTTGTTCGCATTCAATGTTTTCTACTGTTTAAGGAGGATTCAGAGTTATTGTCTGCCCTCCTTAGCTCCTCACCAGTCTTGCCATCCCATTTGAAACCAGATTTGGTGTTAAATTGCATGCCTACCTTGCCTCAGTTGATAACCTGTGTAGTCATTATATTTTTCTGTTTGAAGCTGTGATTTTGCCCATGTAGCCCAGAAAAGCCCCGTCATTCCATTAAAAAACCCCAAAAATCATTAAATCCAAACCCCCTATCAATTTACTAGCCTAAAATCCTTATTCTTAATTGGTCAGCCTAATCATATTGAAAGATCTATCAAATCTGACCCGAGAGAGCCTTCTCATACCTCGTAGGGCTAGCTACGAGGTGAAATGGTTTGATGTAGCCTTGAAGGTTTACCTTTTCAGCCTGAGGTGAAATCTCAAGCGCTAACAGATTATAAAGCCAAATTTACAACACACTGGATGGGCCCATATGAAATAATTGAAGTTTTCCAGAATGGATCAGTCAAACTCGAAACCATTGACCAAGAAGACCGAACATTTATAGTAAATGGACACAGGCTGAAGATCTACCATAAGCCTGTCAGCAAAGAAGATTTCATGAAAACAGTGACACAACAAAATGAGGTTCAGATAGTACAACACTCTGCTGTGATATCTATGCCTTAGTCATTTTTCTACTTTAAAGTTTAAAACAAAGTAATAAAAAAAAATTAAAAAAAAAACAATAATAGTTTAGATGTGAAAACCAGACTTTGGCACACTCTAAACTCGAATTCTTACAGGAAAACCAAGGAATTGGCGAGTAAGAATTCAGTCTTTTTCAGTTGTATTTCAATTTTTTTTTTTTTTTCCTATTTGAATTTCAAATTGATGACTTGAGGACAAGTCATATGATCAACAGGGGAGGAGAAAAGTTTGAACTTTTTCATGCTTTTTCATCTCCTTATTTTCAGAATTTCATTACAGCAGAGGAAGGAATTTGTTTTATTTTCATTCTTTAGTGGACTTTTCAACAGAGGATTGGTGTTCATTATTTCTCAAGAAGGATTTGTTCAATCTAAATTTAGAACACATCAACAAAGGGACCTGTTGCTTGATAATCTTTTAGAAGGGACCTGTTGCTTGATAATCTTTCATAAGGGACCTGTTGCTTGATAATCTTTCAGAAGGGACCTGTTAAGAAGAAGAAGACTGCATCATCAGATTATTTCATGTCCTGTACACGTCAAATATGTCAAGCAAGGATAAATTTCAGCAAGGAAACATTTGAAGGCTGTAAGAAATTTTCATTTTAAATACTTGAATTTCTTTTATTAATTTCAATTTTTAAATAGTGGTTAATGATATTTATTGATTTCAGTTTCTCAATCATTCAACCTATCCTATATCATATTCACTTAGCCTATCCTTCACTCAGCCGAATAGCCTGATCCCTAAACCTATACTCAGTATTCTATTCCTGTAGGATTTATTCCTACTCTTAAAAACTATCCATCCTAACCTATATATCCTATTTCTTTATCCTGTACATAAGCCTATACTCCAATACATCAGTCAAATGTGCCAACAGATCCACTAAAACAAACCTTGTCAGATCTAGTCAAACACAGTCACAAATCATACATTTCTAAGGTACGCGGTCCAGGTTCAAAGATTTAAATAGCAATGCAATTTTTTTTTTTACGAAATGCATATGTTATGATGAAACATTTTGATTGAAAAGGGTATTAAGGGATGATATGACAAAGTGTCATCATAACAAGGATCAACGGATAGTTTCATAATAGGGATATTATGACAAAGTGTCATCATAACATGGATTCCGTAGTTATTCACGATCTCAGCCAGGGTTCATACCATGCCATTATGCCAAAGCTCATCATTTTTGAATGTGACTGTTCCACATAACCATCGGGCTTATCATTACTGAGTATTGTGCTGTAGGAGAGGTTCATTACTATTGAACACTATAGGAAAGGTTCATTAGTGTTGAACACTGTGTTCATTAATGTTTGATAAAGCTCGAATGCGTCGAAAAGCATTGCTCTGTTTCTAGAAACCCTGAACGCCTGAGAAATCTTCCTTGAGGCATCCATGAATTATAATAAGGAGAGCAAGCTGAACGTGTAGACAAGCATTTGCTCTATTTCTGGAACCCCAAACGCCCGAGAAACCCTCCTACGAGAGCTATGAGTATGTTGACAATGGAAATGTCAACATACAAGTCTTAAGGGCAAAATTACATAGGACCAGCCGAGAACTAAGAATAATAATAAATATAGGTTTTTAATAAATATGTAGATATAATGACCATTATAAATTTATTATATTATTCAATTAACTAATAATAATATGGTTCTATTAATAATAATATTATTAGTTTGACTATGATCGTCAGGTCAAAATTAGCCGTTGCAATATAGCCGTTGGAGTCTCTGCACACTCTATTTAATCAAGCTAAGCCAGATTAGTTCTTCAACTTGTCCTGACGATGAACCACACTGGTTGGTTCGAAACACGTCGACAAAAGATTGATTATGTGATTTTGCCAAAGATTACTAAACAATGTTATGGATCACAGAAGTCTAAATTCCTTAACTAAGAAGGAGATTCCATTTGAGGAAAACAACCATTTTCACTCCAGCAGAGATGAGAAATTTAAGGCAAAAGAACGACATTCAGGTCAGTGTAGGACCAGGTAGTTTTTTAAAAAAAAAAACTTGGTCAATTTTTCTTATAGAGTAGGGTAAAAGTAAAATAATTCTCATGGCAAATAGAACCGAACCGGAACAAATTGATATTTCTAAACTGCATAAAGACTGTGTAGACATCCTTAGAGAAAAACAATGGTTAGTTTTTCTGGAAAAATTTAACGGCCACAATGAGTTAACAACCAGGGAATTTGCTTCTTCTTTCACTGGAGAGAGAGCCACAGTAGGGAACCTATCCTTTAGAGTTTCAGAGGATACAATTGCCCAAGCTATAGGCATAAGTCCAGAGGGAGAAAAATATTTTAAAACTAAGCAGTTTAAGGAGAAATCCTAGACACATTTTGTATCTAGAACAAGAGTATCAGCAGTTGATTGGAAGACAGGAATTCCTAGGAGTTGGCTTGTTCATCCTTGGGATGAAATAGTCTATGTGATTAAAAAATTCATAACATGTGAGGGCAGATACATTATAGTGTTTCTTTATCATATTAAATTGTTGATGCATTTGAGGGGAGATTGTGTTATAAGTTTACCCTATTTTCTTCTTTAGAGTTTAACTAAGATGTCCAAAACGATACAAAAACAGAGAAGTAACATGGATAGGAGCTTATATCATTTTGGCTTGGTGAGAATTTTAATTGATTTTGAATTGCAGAAGATAGGATTATCTTGGAAAAGATTTCTGGTTGCTAACAAATTTATAGCAGATGAAGAGAAACAAGAAGGGCATCAAGATACAAAATTATTGGTTGATGTGGATGATGTATAAGAGGAATTTTCAGAGCACATACCTAATACCTTTGCTCCATCTAGTAGCAGTGTCAAAACTAGAAAAATGGTAAGGGAAGAAACTGAGAAAGTTGAGAAGGATAGGATTTTTACCACCTTTTAAAGGAAGTCTAGGAAGACTAAATTTGGACAAAAAGGGAAAACATTGGAAGAAGATGACATCTTATAGTAGCCTCAGTATGATTATATACAAGAATTGGAAATAAAGGACAAGGAGGAAGAACCACAGGAAAAAAAAATTTTAGGGAAAAAGAAAAGGAAACTGGAAAACTGTAACAACAACTTATGGAGTATGAAATTCTAGAAAGAGTTGTGAAGAAAGAAAATGAAACCCTTAGAACACAAAGTAAAAAGTTTCGGGATGAAAATGAGAAGTTGAAGAAGAAGGTCAGGAGACTCCAAGCCTATAAGGTTCATATTGGTAAGAGGGCCTATAAATTATACAAACAAAAGAAGGCCATCAAAACTAAATACCAAATTTTGAAAACTGAATACAAGGCCGAGATGAACATCGATGCTTTACTCCAGGCAGCAGAGGTAGAGGCAGAAGCAGAAGCAGAGGGAAGGGTTTGACAGGTTAGAATTCATTTGCATGAGGACATGCAAAGTCTTGTGTTTGGGGGAGATGTTGGTACCAATTTATGACTGATTATTTTATGTAAAAACCCTCTTTTATTCATCATTTTCCTTTATTTAGCCTTTAAATTTCTTCCATATTCCTTAGAAACTGATTGATATAATGTTATTTCCATTATTTTTATCTTGGAATTAATCTTAGGAATTTTTGTGTTGAAATTGGAAATTTCCAGAAAATTACAAGTTGTTGTAACTTCCTGTAATGGCTCCATGGTTTGACATGTTGCAGGACAAGTTGGAAAATTTGAAGACCTGGGGTTTGATCCTAAATGTACAAGGATGGTGGAATACCTATCCACTCTCAGATTTGAAGATTATAGGTGGTCGGTCAACGTTGGTCAAACCCAACCATTTTAGCAGAAATTCCAGATTTTGTGAACAAACTTTGCTATTTTTGGGATTTTGCTCAAATTGAGGATCTGAACTAATTCGACCTCCTTTGATGTAATTGTTAGGATTTCATTAGGATTATGAGGAGTATGAATAACTTCCTCTTGTTGTGAATATTTAGGATAAATAACTCAAAAGGAGAATTATGTAGTTTAGTAGTTGTTGATACATGAAAAACTTGGGAACGCAGTTTATGTATTTTTGATTTCCAGACTTGAATACAGAGATACAGTGTTGGAGTCCATATTTATGTTTCAGATCCAGTAGTTGTCTTCATTTGAATTAGTCTAAGGTGTGCTTGCAAAGTGTGGAGGGCCCCCACTACAGAGTTGGTACACTTTTCCTTGAATTCTCTTTTACAATTGCATAGATAGATCTGATACTTAGAATTGTCATTCAATTCATATGCTGCAAGTTTACAAAATTGGAAATTGTTAATTGAAGAGATCCACATCTGTTGTGAAAGATTTTTGTAAGAAAACCTCAATTGATATTCATCTCGAAATTGACAATTGTGCTTGCTATTTCATGGTTTTTATCTCATAGCTTGATCTATAGTTTGTTGTTCATTGGTTATGATTTGTAGTTGCAGAGCTCAATTGGTAGTTTGTTGACTGAACCTTGTAAG
This sequence comes from Pinus tabuliformis, assembly GCA_031772625.1. Lineage (NCBI taxonomy): Eukaryota > Viridiplantae > Streptophyta > Pinopsida > Pinales > Pinaceae > Pinus > Pinus tabuliformis. The sequence goes on from CM062816.1 coordinate 69,031,619, forward strand.
AGGTTCCATTATTGTTGATCTCCAAAGCTACATATCTCATTTACTGTTTTGTGTGATAAGTAATTAGGACTCTGTTTTCCATATAGACAATTAGATTTGTTTCATTTAAGTAAATGCTTAAGTGTTAAAAAGACAAAGAGAAACCTCTTGTAAAAGAGCATTGTTGATTTTTCCACACTAAGCTATCATTTAGAAACTAAATCCTTCTAGATATATATATATATATATATATATATATATATATATATATATATATATATATATATATATATATATATATTAGATAACACCTCTAAGTGTACCTACCCGGGTTGACAGAGAAATTGAAGCCTGATTTACATCAGTAAGTAAGGCCCAACATAAGGTTTTAAGTATGGGTTATGAAATATTTATATTATATGGGAATTATAATAGAAATGAGTGGAATAAATGTATTATGGTTAATGTTGGGTTAAAATGAAACCAGAGTTAAAAGGGTATGGTTAATATGCGCGGGTAATAAGAATTAACCAAGGATTATGAAGGATGTATAAGGTTCCGCTCAAGGTTTATTAAAGTTAAAAATTTGGATAGTTAAATAAAACGTTTCTGAATAGAGTTTAATTAAGGAGCCTTAAACCTTGATTTGTGAAGGTTTTAATAAGTATGGAATTTTAAAATTCCTGGGACATGTAGATGGCATGCATTTTATATGTATACTGTGGGTATATGCGGCTTAGGTTGCATCATTTAGTATCAGAGCAGAACAAGGAAATTCTGTGTGAAAAATTCTTTGAGAAAACTTAGAACAAAGTTATGTTTTGAAGGTATGTATACAAGCAAGAGGAGATCAGATTTTAAATATGACAAATAGTGGGCACAAAGAGATAAAGTGTAGCAGAATTTGCAGATGCAAAGAGACAGAGAACAATCCACTCAAAGTACAGGTGAATGGTAGAACAAGATCATTCAGAGGTCTTGAAGGTAGCGACATACGAAGGCGAAATATTGTAGCAACCTAGAGCAAGGAGTGCTCAATAGGTTCCAAAGAAGAGAGAACCAGAGAGATGCCAAAATATTGAGCTTAGAGGAGAGAATCTTAGTGAGGTATCGTGTAGCAGAGAGGACTTGTTACTGTAGAGGTATTGTTGTAGCTCATGGATAGATCATAAAGGCAATTCCACAGAGGATGTGGGTAGAATTGCTAAGGGATGAAGAAAGCTGGTAAGAATTTCTGAGTGAAAGAAGAGTTGGACAGAACCTAGTATTTCATTGTGATTGAAATACAAGAGGACAATTGTGTTCTTAAAAGGTGCAGATGAGTTGAATCCTAGAAGGAGCAGAGAGAAGTGCTCAAAGAGGTTTGAAAGAATAGAGAACCAAGTTCTTGCCAAAAGACCAAGTACAGAGGAAATCTTGGTGAGGTAAGTGGCAGTAGGGAGGACTTGCTGTTGCAAAGGCTTTAGTGTAGCTCATAGTAAGTGAGTGAGGAACTCATGAAGATAGAGAAGGAGATGAATACTGATAGTCATAACAAAGGTAACAAAGGTTCTGAGGAAGACCACAACAAAAGAAAAGTGAAGAAGGAGGATGCCAAGGCAAATGGTAAGAGGACGAGTCAAGAGGAGTGCGACAAGGAGATTACAAAGTTAAAAGAACAAATCAATGTACTAAGGATGCTACTAGAGGAAAACCAATGACAAGGTTGGGTCTTGAGGAAGAAGGCAATGAAATGGTCTAAGTTACAGAGAAGGCTACAACAGAGGCAAATGAAGTGGCTCGTGGAAAAACTCAGAGAAGCTGAGTTGGAAATGGAAGTTTCCATTTGTGAAGGAGAACGAGGTGAAGTTTTGGGTGAAGATGAAGACTGGAGATCTGTGAAAGATCCTATGAACCATTATGCGATTCAAAACAACAAGAAGTTTACTTTGCTGAAGAAGGAATTATTGATGATTTTCTGAACTGTTGGACAAATTCGGATCAACATGAGGATATGAAACCTTGTATATTCGAATCTAATAATTTTGATGTGATTACAGGTTTTGTAGAAGATGAGTAGTCTTTTGAGACTGTCAAAAGTATGGAAGAGTATCTTTCAGAAGATAAATACTTTGAAGTAAAGAATGATGGAGAATGTCTCTTGAATGAGAAAAGCAATGAATTATTGCAGCATAAAGAATTTAGTAATACATTGATGTTTGAAGTTGTTACAACACAAGAACAATTTCTTGTGAAAGAAGGAGATGAGATTCAGTCTGAAGAACTGATATGTGAAGCAACAATTGAGACTGTTGAACCTTGTAATTCTCAAACTGATAAATTGTGTATAAATGCAGGAATTATAAGTGATGATGAAATACTTATGAAGTGTCATAGAGAACTTGAATTACTGGAGTATTTGCTGGAAAACTCAGAGTATGACAGTGTGATTGCAGACGAAGGAGTTCACTACAGTGGACAAGAGCAGAAAGACATCATTGAAGCAGATGGTGTGGAAGAGAGACTTGCTGATAGTTTTGAGAGTCCTTTGGAGAATTCTTTAAAGAGGTTGAATCAACATACTGATGTGCTAATAGAGAAGGAAAAATCAGAGCAACATACTGAGATGTTTCCAAAAGAAGAAGAGGCACTGAGGCCTTATGTTTTTCATTTTAATAATTGTTTTGTGAGTGCAGGTTTTGTTGCAAATGCTGGAGAAACTTTGGCACAGTTGAACAACCAAGTAAAGATAGAAGAGGAAGGAAAATATGTTGGAATTGATGAACAACATAACGATGTATTTGAGAGGAATCAAGTACAAGGGGAATTGGAAGACAATTTATTTTTTGAAAGTAAATTTACAGATATTGAAGAGAGGTTGTTTGGAAAATCACAAGAGGGTAAGGATGAAAGGGCGGTAGTAAGAATCTGACAACTTCAAAGAGAAGATAATGAATAGCAGGTTGAAGATGAGTGGACAGAGTACAACAACAAATGGCAGAGTATGTACCAACTCAAGGATGTGCTAGAGATAGAGATTGAAGAATTATGGCAGTTAATGATGAAGCAATCCAGATGGAGGAGATTGACAACAACAGGAAGAATGATCAATCAGAATTTGAAACTGATTGACAAGGAGAGGAAGATGAAACATAAGACAACAAACATACAACAAAAATAAAGGAATAGAGCATTCAGACAACTACAAACTAAAGTTTGGGACCCTAGAGGTTTTCTATCAACATATGAGAACACATGATCAGGAGATCATGAATGTTTTCAACCTTGAGAGTCTGATGCAGGAGCATTCGGCTCAGAAATATCATTGTATTTTAGTAGACATAGGGGGTCTTGTGTTTTAAGGGAATTGGTTTCCTGAGTATTAAATTAATGTAATAATTAAGGGTTTTCAAGTAAGTTTGTGAAAGATATTTAGAATAGGAATTAATTAGATATTGTGAGGATATTTGTAAATGTTCTCGAATATTGGAGAACATGAGAGATTTAGGCTAGTTAAGATTCCATAAGGATTGAGAGATTTGGAAATCAATTGTAAATCCTAGATTAAGAATTGGTTTCATGATTTTGGGGATTAAAGAGAATCCTTAGCATTTATTTAAGTTGTTGAGATCCTTAAGGGATCATTAAGAGATTTTAGGACTTGATGAGCAGATTAAGGATCTGAACTAGGAAATGGGTTACATAACCTTTTTATATAAATGTAAGCCTAAAAGGCATAGAGAGAGTTAGTTATTTCGAGAGTTAGCTAGCTAGAGAGTTAGATAGGTTTTTACTATAAGCCTACGGGCAGGAAAGGAAGAAAAGGCCACTGATATAGAAGATTAGGCCGAGAAGGAATTCATTATGTAAAGAATTATTTATAAAGACAGAGAATTCGATTCATGAGTTGTGTGATGTGTATTGATTAATGGAAGTGTAGATTGTGTGTGAATTAGAGTAATTCTGCATAGTATATGTATGCAGGTGGAATTAAAGTAGATCGCAGAGGTGGAGAATGAAGGATAGTGGTCTGATCGTTTGAATTCGATTGAAGGATCAAAGTTGAAGTTCAAATGTGATAGCGCTTAAAAGTACGTAGAAGTAAGTTCAGGAGGAAGTTGCGTTGAAGAACAACCCAAGACCAGAAACCCTGGAGAAAACCTAAACCACAGAAGAACAGAGAAAGGATAGATGCATAAAGAATCGTATAGGCGAGTCAGACGAATAAACCAGAACACTGAGGAATTGCATAAAGGCGAAGAAATGAAGTAACCATGCACAAGAACCATTGGATCAGTTAAATCAACGGACAAGATTGATAGAATAGGATCAGTAGAGATCTTATCGCGCAAAATAAAGTCAAGGAGTGAAGGGACCAGATTTAGCCACGTGATAGTAGAATAATGGAGCGGCCTTCATAAGCGGCTAGCAGTATCTCGCGCGGTCTCAAAGCGGAAAACGATATTTCTAAATTCTACGCGATTAGCCTAAGTGGGTGACACGTAACACACGATGGAAAAGGAAAACCACTTTTATCGCGTGCTCTCGACTTGATATCGGTCGTGCAAGACTTCACGTGAGATTGCGTGATAACCGTTGGAACGAGCGGGATTGATCAACGGTGGAGATAAGCCAAGCTAGTTGGCGAGCGGGTGACGCGATAACCATTGGATTTGAAGGAATGAGATCGACGACAGATATTTAATGTGCTAAGGAGAGCATCGATATATGTGCAAAGGTTTGTGGAATGGTGGAAAGGTAAGGTTTTAAGTATGGGTTATGAAATAATTCTATTATATGGGAATTATAATAAAAATGAGTGGAATAAATGTATTATGGTTAATGTTGGGTTAAACTAAAACTAGAGTTAAAAGGGTATGGTTAATATGTGTGGGTAATAAGAATTAACCAAGGATTATGAAGGATGTATAAGGTTCCGCTCAAGGTTTATTAAATTTAAAACTTTGGATAGTTAAATAAAATATTTCCACATAGAGTTTAATTAAGGAGCCTTAAACCTTGATTTGTGAAGTTTTTACTAAGTATGGAATTTTAAAATTCCTGGGACATGTATATGCCATGCATTTTATATCCATACAGTGGGTATATGCAGCTTAGGATGCATAAAGTTCTCCCTGGAAAAGAGAATTATCATGAGTGGTCCATGAAGATAAAGAACACCTTAATTTTTAATGAGTTGTGGAAATGGGTTTGTGAAGGAGAAGGAGACAATGCACCTAAGAAGCCCACTTCTCACAAGGCGCTTGTGATATGGGAAAACAAGAACAACAAGGCCTATGCCTTGATTGCATCATTTGTAAATGAAGAGGTGAGTTATCATGTTTATCCATTTTCAAATGCCTTTGAAGCCTTAAATAAGTTGAAGGAATTATATGACTCACACTCTGAACTTAACGTTGTTCAATTAATGATTAAGTTGTTCAATCTTGAGTTTATTTCTCTCACTCCTCTTATTTGTAAATTAGTCCTGATGATGAGTCTTGGTCTAGACTCAAAACGTCGACAAATTAAAGATGAATATTGTGGAATATCCGAATTCAGTTTCTCAAAAACCACACCACAGAAATCTGCAAACCATTAATGATGACCCTCTTGCCTTAGCATCAGAAGTAAGATCCATTATGCATGACATAAAATCCATTGGTGTTGAAATAGATATTCCTCTCATACCTTATGTCAAGGAACTATATCCCACTTATTCACATTATCTTGAGTCATTGCAAGCAAGTGGAAAACTTAAGGAGATTACCTTTGACTCCCTTGAGAAGAAGTTTACTAAAAGAGAGAAGGATTTTGGGAAAAATACAACTCCTCAATCTTTTGAAGAAGTTGTGTGCCTTGCACAAAAAGAGAAGAATCAAGGATAAGATTCTTCTAGAGGAAGAGGTGGCCGAAGAGGAAGAGGAAGGAAGAATTTTAGAGGCAAGGGGAGCAGACATTTCCAAAGAGAAGGGTTTGATCTTCAATTCATACAATGCAATATAGATGGGCATGATGCTTCCACATGTAAGTTTCCTTGGGAGATAATCGACCAAGAAAGAAATGAAGAAAAGGGTAAAACACATGGTAAAGGGAAAGGAAAAGCACTCGAGTTCGCTCATTATGTTGTGTCATATTGAAATATTGGAGTAACTAAAGACTTATCTAATGCTTCACTTGCTTCATGGAAATATGCTTGGTTGCTTGATTCAGGAGCAACTTTTCACATGACTTTCAAAAGAGATTTCTTTGAATAATTCACTAATGATGTTGATGGAGAAATATACTTTGTAGACAAGTCAAAGCTCAAGTCATCATGCCTTGGCACCATTATGCACAAACTGCCTGGTCTTCTAGACTTTCTTCTACATGATGTTCTATACCTCCCGAAGTTGAGGAGAAACTTGTTGTCTTTGGTCCACATCCACCAGCAAGGACACTCCATTCATATATTTGATGGCGAGGTTGAGGTCATAATAGCATTAGATCACCCACCTGTCATGACTGAGATAGAAGAAGGACTTCTGAAGCTGCAAGAAACCTTTGTGTGTTCACAAAAAATTTCATACAGTTCTCACTATGATGAAGGTACACTTCCATCAAGTCTTTTATGGCATGCTAGATTTGAAAAATTGAACTATGATAGCCTTCGTTTGTGGAATAAAAAAGGTGCTACTGGTTTGCCAACTATTCCTAGGAAACTTAAGGAATTTTATGCTTGTATCTTAGGAAAGCACAACACACATGCTTTTCATGATTCCCATTCTAGAGCACATAGAAAACTTGAACTCATTCATTTCGATTTATGTGGCCCAATTCATGTTCCTTCTGCAAATGGTAATAAATATATGATGACATTTATTAATGACTACACCATATTGTGTTAGGTTTATTTATTGAATAACAAATCTGAAGCATTTGAAACATTTAAGAACTTTCATGCATGGATTGAAAATGATGCACAATCTCATATTGGCTATATTTGTACTGATAATAGCAAAGAATATACTTCAAATGAATTTGAAAAATATCTCGACCAGCATGGGATCAAACATCAAACAATCGTGCCTTATTATCCCCAACATAATGAAGTAGCTGAAAGAATGAACATGACAATCTTAAATATGGTACGTTAAAAGATTTTTTTCAAGAATGTTAAGCTCATGTTTTGGCCTGATGCAGTGCTATGTGTTGTGTATATAAGGAATAAGTGTCCATCTCATGCTATCAAAAACAAGACTCCCTATGAAATGTGGTATGGACACATTCCTTCGGTGAGGCATCTCAGGATTTTTGGTTCCACATGTTATGCCTTGATACCTACGGAACATAGAAACAAACTCAGTGCAAGGAGTCACAAATGTATCTTCTTGGGGTACTCAAATACATCCAAAGCATATCATCTCTATGATGAATTTAATAAAAAGTTTATAATATCTAGAGATGTGAAATTTATTGAATCTTCGAAGGCTGACAATGTTGTTGAGCAACAACTTAATCACTTGGATAGATTCCAACATGAAAAGTATTTTCAAGAGTTTGATAATGAGATTCCACATCTTGAAGGGAGGATCCATATACTGGATCACTATTTGGAATCTTATTCTGAAGCATTCTATCCCCTGCATTAAGCTCCAGCCACTGATGACACTTTGAGTGACGTGATTGAGAGAATTGGGAGACTACATATTGATTCGGCCCCATCTCAGTCAACTGAGAAGCCTGGGCCATCTCATAAAGGCCCTCCAAAATGTCTGACAAAGACACTTGAAAGTGTTCATCCTGGTGAGGTTGGAAAGTTAGGAACAAGAAACTCAACCAGACAAATTGGAGGTGATGTAGATGATTCTAATTCACATGTTGATATGGAATTTGTTTCTTATGGTTGTGAACTAAAATTTTCTACAGATTTTGAATGAACTTCCTTCAAAGAAGTCACTACTCATGATGAATGGAAAGAAGTGACGTAGAAAGGATATGATGCTTTGATAAAGAATGGCACCTGGAAGTTGGTTGATCCTCCATTGGGAACCAAACCAATAGACTGCAAGTGGGTCTTCAAAAATAAGTATAAAGCAGATGACTCACTTGACAAGCATAAATATAGGCTTGTGGCAAAAGGTTTCACATAGAAGGAATGGGTCGATTATGAGGAGACATTTTCCCCCAAAACAAAATGGGCTACCATCCGAACACTCTTTTCCTTGGCAGCTCATAATGGTTGGAAAGTCCATCAAATGGATGTAAAAACTACTTTCTTGAATGGAGATTTGAAAGAGAATGTTTTTATGTCCCAACCAGAAGGATTTGTTGTGAAGGGTTAGGAACACAAAGTATGCAAGCTTGTAAAATCCTTGTATGGCCTCAAGAAAGCACTGTGATCCTAGTACAAGAAATTGACTTGGCATATTCTGAAACTCAATTTCAAACATTATGATCTTGATGATGCAACTTTGTTTGTCAAGAAATTTGGAAAAATAATTGTATGTCTTGCGGTGTATGTAAAAGATCTTCTGATGAAAAGGAACAATGAGAACTACACTGCATCCATAAAGAAAGAACTGAGGAAAGGTTTTGAAATGACAAATTTGGGCTATGTTCACTACTATCTTGGTATTGAAGTAACCCATTATTTGAAGTTTATATTACTCTCTCAGAAGAAGTACATTGGAGATCTGTTGAACATGTTTGGCATGGTTGAGTGCAGTCCTTTGACTACTACAATGGGGAATAATTTAAATATCACATCCACTGAAGGAAAATAATTTGAGGATACAACAAAGCATAAACAACTCGTAGGATGTTTCAACTACCTAAATACTACCATGCCAGACATTTCATTTGTTGTTTGGAATCCTCTCTAGGTTTATGCAAAAACCTTATGAGGGTCATTGGTCTATTGCAAAAAGAGTTCTAAAGTACTTGAAGGGAACTCAAGACTTTGGACTCAAGTATATACAGGTGGGTGACTTCAGCTTGATTAGATACTCTGTGTTGTTGGGAAAAGTATCCAATACGGAATGAACCTATCCCACTCTAAGGGTGATAGTTCCTTAGCAACAATCAAAGCAAAGCTATCTAAGATTACTTCTTTATGAGATGTAAAAGAGGGGAGAAAGAGATCCACTAACCGATGTCTTTCGCTAATGGTTGATCCAATCTTCTCTCCTTGCTGCTTGCCCCTAGCTCCTTGCTCTTTCACTGGCCCAGCTACACCAAGATCCTGCAAAATGGCAAGAGAGGGAAACTACAAGAAGCATACATTCATAATTGATTCAAGGATTAGAATAAATCAAATACACAAGTATAACAACACACCATTGAGACACATGCATATAGAAGAACCTCAAATGCTTTATTAATGGAAGAAGTAAGGTTTAGGAAGTGATACAACCATAAGAGGCCCAATCCAACATCACCTTCCCAGCAGAAAGAAATCTCCTCTTCACCTCCTTCAAAGCAAATCACCCAATAGTTCTAAACTCAAACCAACAACAATTCTTTACCTTCACAAGATTCCAGCCTCCCTAGACCTCATGAGAGAGATCTATATATAGGAGTTTTGGAGAAAGGATGAGTCAGCTTGAGGCTGGCATGAAGCTGACTAGTGTCCTCTCTCACTTCAGTTATTCTTCAGTTCTTGAGTCCACTTGGAGGTTCTTGCTTCCACTTGGAGATCTAGAACCTCTTACTCATCACCAGTCGAATTCCTTGATCCAAGTGTCATTTTAGAAGCTTCCTGGGCATTGACACCTTGAGGAATGACTGTGCCACATGTCCAAACTCGCCCAACGCAGGTAGCCTTCTTTGCAGTTGACATTCAACGCAGGTAGACAGTGGAGCAGTTGACATTCAGCGCAGATGCTCAGTGGAGCAGTAGACATGATCCAGAATTTCCTTGTTTTTGAGTGTTTTCAGGTGGAGAACTTTTATTCAGTGCTGTGGTTTGCTGACCTTGTTCCTCTAGGGGTAGGAACAACATGTTTAGGGACTTTGGATCCCTTAGATTATGGACATTTCATGCTTCATGCTGTAAGGCACAAAAATGTCTATAACAGTTGCCCCCCTAAAGTATGAGGTCGTTTATCGGGTGAAATGCTTTATCAGGAGGATCCGAAGTTCATTCAATCGCTGGGAGGTGACCTGTAATAAGATACAATACAATACATTATTTTTCATACTGCTTTCATGATCTAGCTGAGGCGGGCATTCCCATGCTCAGCTTTATAAATACATTTTTCTGTACATAAAACAGACAATCGTCTGATGGTAGACTGATAATTTTCTGTTGAAAATATCATCCTTTGAGTAGGATGATTATCTGCTGCACATGTCAATGTTTTTATTTCCTGAATATATATCGCAGCCTGGATGGATGAAACTAGATCCGGGGTCTTCAAACTCGTCCGATCTTCACTCTAAGTACAAGTCGATCCATGTGAGAATTTCTTGGAGTCGAACATGGAAAGACATCGCTTGATTACCAGTCAATGATGTAAACTGTTAACAAGCGCGAGAGGAATCACCGATAATGATGATGACCCTCAAGGTACGACAGTACAATCCACGTGGTGTGAATAAAGGACTTGGCGTCGAACACCACGCAGAATCTTTCGGTCGAAGGTCATTGATGTATACCTGTCGTCGGAAGTGAGAAACTTGCCATTGAGGCATGCAAGCTTCAAAGTACTGAGGGGGGTGTTCCTAGATCAACTTCTTGGATAATGAGTTGAAGTCGACAAGAAGTGATCCGTCAAAGGAGGGCCTTAATGAATCCCACATCAGTGACACGGAACGGAGCTAATGATTGTGATGAAGGTGAAAACGATCTATGAAATATGATTCAGGGTGGCGGTCATGAAAGGATGAAAGATGATGTATGGTAGTGGATGGGACACGGTTGACTCTTTCTGAACAACATCTCTTGAACATATAATGACACTGATGCGATGGATCGGTAGCATTACCCCAAATGTGGATGGTTTGGCGAGACCATGGTGATGAGACCGGTGAATGAAACAACCCAACCCGATGTGGTACGGAGGAAAAGTGTCATGTTCAAGAGCGACTTGCTACCATTAAAGCTTTGAGGTTCTCCCAATTTTTCCCCAGTCATTTCTGACCAGTACCTCTTTATTTTTGTCAAGCTTGAGGAGGATAACATATGCTTGTTCTATAACCTGCCCTTCGGGCAAGCCCATCGCTATGTTTTAATGAGCCTAGCGATAGGGAAACTCGTTCTCGTCTAAAGACAAGTTTGTCGCTATTTAATCATTTTAATGAGTCTAACGACAAGGAAAACTCGGTCCTTTTCATTTTTAGAGAGTCTGAAAAGGTACATAAAGTTAACTCCACAATTCCTTTTTCGTCATCTAATCCCTTAAGTCCGAAAAAGTATAAAACAATAAAGAAGGGATGAGTCTTCGATATCTTTAACGAGCCGAACAAAACAAGCGCTCGATCTTTTTGTGCAATAATCCCTCAGGTCCAAAAAGATTAAAATCTAGAGGAGGGATAGCTCTTCCGGTCCTTTAACGAGCTGGAAGGCCAAAACTCGGCAATCTTTTCATATTTTACGAGTCAGTTGAAAAGAGCTTAAAGAAGACTCGTCTTTTGAGGAGCGAGTGATAAACAGGGATAGCAACTGATTCCAGGTACAGGTTGGAATTTTCCAATCACGGCAGTGTCACAAGGATGGCTAGGTGCAATCACTCTTCGCAGCTGTTCCTCAAAATGGGTAAACAATCATATGGAGGTGAACGATCTGCCAAATGAAAGTGGAGGTGGTAGGTGCAAACACGACCAAGGCTTTTTATGGCTGATAAATTTACGATCACAGTGGTTATTTACCGGGATAGGTTCATTTTTTATTTAAAAATGAGCTTAAACTCTGGAGGAAACATTGCTCACTGCTTATATTTATTTTTTAACGAGCATGAAGACCGCGTTAAAACTGCTCGGATCTTGCGTTTATTTTTTAACGAGCATGAACTTTATGCTAAAACTGCTCGATGATAAGTTTGCATGCCCCCAACATAATAACGCAAATCGAGGTGCATGCCCCCCAAGCTTCATTGCATTCAACTTGGTGGTTGGAATGAAGGTTTACCTTTGAGAAAGGGGATTTGTTTCATTTTTTAATGAGGTTGACACAGTAAAAGAACTATCCTCATGACTCCTTGTTTCATTTTTTAACGAGGTTGACACGAGATAAGAACCGTCCTCGGAGCCCACTGTATTTACAGTATTTCTATTAGGGCGATGATCCATGCCGACAAAATATTTAGGAATCTTCCGAATCCATTAGATACAGAAGATTTCATTTTGTAGGTTTCCACCGTGGCCACTCCCGCCAGATTACTTGGAGGCGGTAGGGCGAAAGTACCCATTAAGGCAGGGTCTTTTAGGAGGCCTACCCCAATATTTTGAAGTGAATGATCGCTTCCATGGATCATTGGAATGCTTCCCGTAACTTGTGAACTGTCGGGGAGGAAAGTTTGTTGGTCGACGACTGTAATTCTTCCTTGAAAGGGAAATGCAATCTTCCTGAAGTAGGTCGACACAACTGCGGCCATGGCATATATCCAGGGCCTTCCCAGTAGGATGTTGTAATCGAGGTTTCCGTCGATTACTTCAACATCAACTTCTACTGTTTTGCCCCCCAGTTCAACTTGCAAGTTACTTAAAATCCCGTATGGAGTGTATGATCGTCCGTCAAATGATTTTAACATCGTTGACGATTTCGACAAGGGCGGTGAGCCTAAATTTTTCCAGCAACTCATCGACATAAGACATGTAGATGCCCCCTCATCAATAATTGTTCGATGAACAGTTTTGTTGAGGGCTTTCACTTGAATAAGGAAAGCTATTTGAGCTGGTAACTGAGGGTCATATCCTTTATGATCAAAGGCCACAAGATTGGAATCCATTGGGCCAATCCCACCTATTTCTGATAATAAAGTTTGCTCTTGGGAGGGGCAATTTTGCTGTACCTCAGGTGTCGACATAGCGGACGGCGTTTGGGCCAGGTCCTCTATTATATTATAATTCTGTGCTATTTTTGCACGAGGATTAAATGTCGATTTGTGTACTACTCCCTTTGGCGACTTTATCATTTGTTCAGGAATGATGGGTGGCACAACTTTGGTCAAAGTTGTCGTCGAACTACTAGGTTGTTCATTAGCCTTGTTATTCGACCGCTGTGGATTCCCATAATCTTTATTCCTTGTCAAAGCATCATTCTGCTGCTTTGAGGTAGACAACATAAGCACTTGGGATCGGGAAGTATTTTGATTAGCAACCAGTTTGGTTTCCGGGCTTGGAAACGGATCAGTCAATACTGCTGGTGTTTTTGAACTCTTAAAGAGTTTCTTAACTTCAGCTATATGTGGACAATCTTTCGTCCAATGATCCTCATCGCATATATGACACCCTGCAGGGGGTTTCCTTTTTCTTCCCTTCTTTTTCTTCTTGCCCCCTGGTTGCTTCAGTTGTTTGCCCTTGTCGGTCGACATGGCATTTACTTCCGAGGCAAGAAGTTCCTCATTTGCATTTTGACTAGAAATTTTGTGCTTGCCAATCACGCCATCGTTGGCGTGAGAGTCATTGTTTGATTTAGGAGGAGGAGGAATTGAGAATTCTGGTCTAGGGGCGTGTTGTGGTAAAAACACAACACCCCCCATTATTGATGCATCCGCTTCGAATAATGGGGACCCTTTCTATAAAAATTTTGGCTAAGCACCTTTTTGATTTTTATTTTAATTGATTGCCCTACGCTTTCGTTAATTTTTAGTTTTCTTTGGATTCTTATTTTGATTGCTTTGTTAGAATCGATTTTTTATAAGCTTCACATTGACGCTTGTTTCACCTCATTCGGTCAAATGGTTTGAAAATGGCACTCCTTTGAAATCTCATCATTTATCTAGCCCGGGTTAAAAATGCATAAAATGTACAATATCGCATTTTGTAAATAAATTTGTTCAATAACGCATTCAATTTAAATATTAACTCGTAGAAGGTTTTACTAACATTTTTCATTATGCAGCGAAATAATTAAGCATCGGGACTTAAGAAATTCACTCCAATTTTCTAATCAAATCTTAATCCCGAAAAATCTAACATTCAAGTGGCTGTAGTTTATTTTTATTATTTTTCATTTATTTTCTAAGTGGCTGTAGTTTTATTTTTAGCTATAGTTTAAAAACTTAAGTTCATAAAAACAAAACAAAAAAAATGAAAATTTAAATTTAAAATTAATTAAATTAATTAATTAATATTATTTAATTAATTTAATTAAATTAAAATTTAAAACAAAAAAACATATAATAAAATTATTTTGATCGCGTCGGGACTTCGCATCGGAAGTTTTATATGAAACATTTTAAAAGCCCCCGAAATACCCATTTTCAAAACCTCGATGCGATATCGGGTCACAAGTTTATTCGCAAGCCACCCGATAACATATCTTCGCATCGGGGATTTTGGTTTAACACATCTTAAAAGGGCCGACACTCATTCCCGATGCGATGTTAAGGTATGTGCCGACACTCATTCCCGATGCGATGTTAAGGTATGTGCCGATAGCAAAATGAAACAAAAACAAAGTTTTATATAAGTTTGTTTCAAATGACTTTTTCTCTTTAACTCATACGTATAGTGTATGTTAGTGGGAGTGTAGGTTATTATATTAGTTTAAATATTAATATGTATTATATTAATTTACTTAATTAATAATATGTAATGTATTATATTATTTAAATTAGTATGTAATATTTAATTTATTTAATTTAAATTTAATTATCATTTAGATTAATATTAATTAGTTTTTAATTAGATTAAATTAGTTTGTGATTAGTCAATTAAATATTAGTTAATTAAATTAATAAATAGTTTATTAATAATCAGTTTAGTTTATAATTAGCAATTAAATTAGAATTAATTAGGGACTAATTTAGAATTAGTTTTTTATTACAATTTTTTAGCCCAGCAACAGAATTTCCAGATTTACATCAGATTTGACCCATCAACTTTGGAAGCTCATAAATTGAGTTCTACTTGGCCAAATGAGGCCCAGGACGGCTCATTGGAAAGAGAAAATCAAGGAGAACATTTTGAAGGAGGTTTCACCAACAGATTTGATCATTTATTAGGCCAAAAATCAGGCAGAAGATCAGGCTCCGAATTTTGAAAACAAAATCAATTTTCTGAGTTATTGTTTTCAATTTCATTTGTCCAAAGCCTCTTCTAATTGCAGATCCATTGGTCAATGATGTCATTTACCAATCGAACCATTCCAAGCATCGATACAAAGTTTATATTTGTTTTCAGTTATTTATTTAAATAAAATTTGATTGGATTTGATTTAAATGCCAACAATGCCATGATTGATTTTGTTGTTGCATTTTAATTCATTTTGATTTCTTTTTGCAGGAAAACAGTGGGAAGAATATGGAGAAAAAGATCTCAATCAATGAGAAGGCTCCAGCAATTGAAGATCAGGAATTTTGAGCAAATAGAATTGGATTTGGCAGATTTCTCTTCACCAAACTTTCCTCTCAAGAATTCCTTCACAAACAGTATAAATAACAGATTGCAAAATGGAATAGACGCTGCTCTCCTCTGCAAGTTTAGGGCTTCTAAAAGCACTATTGTAATTGGAATTTAGAGTTGTAGGAGGGAGGAGTGAAAAATCTCAGATCTGGGGATTATTGAGGATTTTCCCTTTGTATATTGAATTATGCATGAGGAACAAAGCTTGCACTATTGTGGCTCTAGTTTTGAAGGCAGAAGTTCAAGCAATGTAAAGGGCTGTTGGAGACCAAGAACAGAGAAATGGATGCAATAAATTGGTATTTCTAATACTACTGTTTCAAATATCAGTTTTAATTTTATGGTGATATGAATGTGTCATTTTATTCATGTTTGTGCACTATTGTCAATATGGGTAATTTGCCTCAATCTTGTTATTATGTATCTCTGTTTTTATGGATTAATTTCTCATTTTGGAGTAACTACTTACTCTGAAATCTGTCTTATGAAACTGATTTATTGAATAATAATGTGTGTGAACTATTTCTACATATAATTATTCAATTATTGGATTTATTGATTTGATAATCAATATCATTTTGAGAACTACTTCCTGAATGTTGTTGATTTATTATTTCAATTTTAAGGTCTCAATAGAATGTGTTTTGGTAACCATAATATCAGTTAATTGAACTACTTCATTAACTTGATATTCATTATAAACAAGACATGTTTAAATCCTAATATTTTAATTATCTTGCTCTTAGTTGGGTTAGATCTATATCTGCCTAATTAAGATAGGATTTAGATTAGTTTCTTTTGCTTGCATCATAGAATAAGCTTGCCTTTAGAGTAAATTCTACATTCTTTTAAGTCCTCTCTTCAAAGAGGCAAAACTTTAGTTGTGGCTTGGCTGAGCCCAAATCAGCTTAAGGGTCATTCTCTTGCCTGATCAGCAAGGAGAAGTGATCTGATGTCCCTGTCTATTGGTAGTTAAAGATAAATTATAAACCAATAGCAATAGGGAGAAGGTAACTGGACCTAGATAAACAGTCGGAGCCACCACACCAAACGGAAAAGGAGCTGCTTTTAAGGTCCGGACCGGGTGGTTATCCCCCAATGTTGTTGCAGCGATTTTCGAGGCATCAACATTTTTGGCGCTAGAAGGAGGGCTTGAGATTATTTGTCTATTGGAGTCTTTTCAATTTTAAAATTTTATTTATTGTGATGGCTCCTCTTAAACTTCCAATTTGGAGTTGTATCCATGGACGTGCATCTTCCAATACTCCACCCGAAGTGGTAAGACTCTTGTCTCAGGTAAAATTCAATGGTAAGAGGAATTCTTCTGCTTTTAACCATGTCTTTCAATTTATTCAAAACATTTCAAATTATGATTTTCAAGGAATTGATGAAGGCATCTTATGCAGAATTTTTACTCTTACATTTGCGGCAAAAGCCAGAAACTGGTGCAAAACTCTTCCAGTTGCCTCAATCCATAGCTGGGATCAATTTGTTACAATTTTCATTTGTAAATTTGACGGCTACGATTATGAACAGGTATGTGAAGAAATTGAATATCTACGTAGGTTTAAAAATGAGTCTGTTAATGATTTTAATATGCGATTTCATTTGAATTGCTTAAGATTTAAAGATGAAGATAAGCCTACGGAAGAAGAATCATTAGATTGGTTTAAATATATTAGTTCTCTTCCAACCATTTCCAATCCATATGAAATTAATTCAAGCTTTGTTCCATCCCCTTCCAATATAAATGAGAATCCCAATTTGGATGTGCAAATAAATTGTGATGAAGCGGTTTCACAAAGCTTGGAAAATATTTCCATTCAAATGCAAGAAGACAACAATAGCAATTTTGGAGAAAAAGCCGCCTTGAAATCTGAAAGCTACTTTGAAGTAAATTCGGAAAATCAAATCGCAAATCAGCAAGTACAAGCAGCAATCAACGTAAATAAAATGCAAACTGCTGTACAAATTTCTGAATTTCTCCATGATGAACAAATGCCCAAATCAGAGCAGCAAAGCAGCATTCTTCAAGAAAGCATATGCACGCAAAGAAATGATCTGCAATCTGAAATTTACAATGAGCATAATGCACAAGAGCTCTCAAACAGAGACAGTTTTAAATGCATTGTTTCAGGTTCACATTTTTCCCTTTATCCTGATATTTTCAATAATGGTAATATTTTTCCTCCTGGTATTAATGATATTTCAGAAATTAAAGAGGATGATCTAAATGAATTACCATTAAATATTTATCAAGATAAAGAAATAATAATCGATCATTCTTTTGCCATTAATGAACATGAAATGCTTGTTCCTCCTTGTTTGGATATATTGGATGAAATTGAAGGGAATTCTAGAGAGTTTTGTGAGGTCATTTATGATGATTACTCTGATATTGAGGATGTTGATTTCAATTTTTCTCAAGAGAATCCTCATGATAAAATTCAAATAACATCTGAGGATGAGGAACGCTTCAATTTAGGAATTGTCCCAACTAATCCTCATTTTATAGCAGCAAATTATCTTCATGATTTCACCATTCAAGAAATCATTCCAATTTATGATTCATATGAGGATCAAATTCTCATTCCTATTCATAATCATAATTCGTTTTCTATTTCACAAGTTGGAATTCAAAATTATTCAAATTCCATAATTCTGGCCATTCCTTGTGAAAATGAAATCATTTCAAAACGATCCCAAATGTGCTGTAACATTAGTTGTACAAATAGTGATTTCATTTTAGTTTTTCTTTCACAGCTATTTTGTTTAAACTTAGATTTATTTTCTGATTTTATTTTGCAAAATTTTCACACTCTTCGCTGGCATATTGAGCGCCTTACTATCAAACACTCAATCGATGAATTGCCCAATTGGGAAATTCAAGTTTCATATTATAATCATCAGCATCAAAAGATATTAATATTCCAATTTAAATCAATGCTAATGTTTCATCAGAAGCTTCTATTTTTTCAAAGGCAATATCAACAAGAGAGTGTATTTTTGCAATCTGGCCAGCGATTCAATTTAATTAATAATTTTCCATGTCATTTGACAAACTTCCATTCATTTTTCATTGACTCATTTGAAGATTATTTGGAAGTTTTTCCTTCAAGGAAAATTGTCAATGATTTAACATTTGTACATAATACTAACAATTCTTTCCAGGCCTTTGAATTTCAAAACTCATATCCACAATTCGGCCTGTTATCTCTTTCCTTGAACATTTCCCCATCCTTAATGGAAATCCATCCAGATTTTTATGATCCAATTGGTAGTCAATTGGAAAGGAAATTTCAAGAGAATGAGATTTTAATCAACTTGCTAACAATAACTGTACATTCTGATTTCATATTTATTTTCCTTAGTTTAGTTAGATTTTTATTCTTATTACTAACATTTGAACTGTACATAAACGCGGGAATAAAAATGAGAGAATGGTTACACTGGAAATATGACTACACCTAGTCATTTTCATGTATATGATTAGAATAGGAGTAGAATTAACTTAGTTAGCTTGTTTTATGAAGTTAATTTATTTGCATTAGTTCTGTAGATTAAAAAATAAAACAAAGCAATCAGCCTTCTCATACATGTTCAGTAAAACATTTTTCCCTATCAGAAAATTATAATTCTTGCTTTCTTTTAAATTTCTTACAGCAATACCTCTACTCTGCCTATTCTGAATAATCTCTTGATTCAATTAAAGTTGCACATGGCATCGATCGCTTCAAAGCCACTTTTCTTTATTTTGAGATTTCCTTCTAAGATTTTCTTTTAAAATTTATATGATAAAGGTTGAAGATATCAAAGCTTCATGATCTTATTATCCCATGAAATGAATGACTGTCTATGATAAGCTTAATTTTAATTCCATCATTATTAGTCAGTCCAACCTTTCATGTTAATCATATGAAGTTCATATTATCTTCCTCGGAATTTGCCAAAAGCTGATCTTAAGGATATCCGTTTTGCCAAGTGCACACATTCAAATCTGTTTTGACATTTTTCCTCAATTAGTGGCTTTATCCCATTCTGATCTTTAGTTTATTATCTGATGCTGTAAAATGCATCATCTTTATTTACTGAAGGCATTATTGAATAGTCACTACAATAATACAGATTCTTCTCAAGATTAATTCGCAATGAGCAGAGGTAATAAATTGTTGTTTCACTTCAAAAGGGAAGCATAGCTTAATTTTTATTTCTGATAAATTTTATATTCCCTGGACATGAATGATTGATTTCATTTAGGCTGATTGCGAACTTAGATTTAAAATAAATAATGAGATGATTTTAATCAAAGGAAGAATTTGAAGATTTATCAGGTAAAATTTACAGACAAATTCTTTTCAGGTACGCATTTACAACTTTATTTTCATCCATTGTTAGTTCTGTTTTTCTTAGCTTATTTTTTATTTATGTTCTGTTTTATTTGCAGGTTTTTATTTCTTTTCAAAATCTGAAGTAAGCAGCAAACTCATTTTAAATTTGCAAACAGGTTCAGGGAAATTCAATTCTGATTCATTAGAGTTTAAGCATTTTTTTAACTTTGCTTTCATTCATTAGAAAACCCAATTGAAATTTCAAGGAATATCGTAAGATCATTCGCATCATAAGATTTCATCGGAAGTAGTTCTTAGCATTTCTTTTGATAACAAATTGTTCATCAAAGACCTCCGATGTATTATCTTACTCATATGCCATATCGCATTTCGCACATCGGAGCTTTGCAGTTGAAGTATGCTATCATTATCGTGAATTGCCTATCTCCGATAATCGATTTTTACCGATATTGCGATAAACACATAATTCCGGACCCGATATGAAATTCAAATCAAATTCATAAAAAATATCGCGTCCGTTCAATCGCAATAATGGTAGGAGCATAAATTTAAAGCAGTCGGTATCTCGGATCCGATATGTTATCAAATTTTCATCATAAAATCATCGGGTCCACTCTTCATCACATATCGGCATATTGAGAATTGTTATCTCGTGCGCATAACATTGCCGATCGCGATCGCCGATTAACCACGTCATTCATCGCATATCGGCATCGCAACAATCATATTGTGTTACATCGGGTGCTTAAGATTGCCGATCATCGATTTACGTCATCCATCGCATCACCGATATCGCAATTGCTTCCTTGCAGTTTTATTTATGGCTGATATCTCGGATCCGATATGTTATTAAAATCCCATCATAAAAAGTTATCGGGTCCGCTCTTCATCGCATATCGGCATCGCAAAAAAATATATTGTGTTACATCGGGTACCCAAAATTTGCCGATTTCCGATTAGCTACGACTTCCATCGCATCGCCGATATTGGAATCATTTCATCACATTCTTACGCTCACATCACCTCTCTGAATCTACAATGTATTTTGCAATATAGGAAGCACGATGCAATTTATTCTCTGATCCCCGATATAATATTTCTTTAATGATGCGATCGCTTCATTTCATTGCACATGTTCTTATCGGCAATTTGCCATTGCAATCTCCGATGCAATAGCTTCCAATGCATGCCTATGAGCCATTAACATTTAATCGATATATGACATAGCAATAAAGGTGAAGTTCTGCAGATTAAATTTGAAGCATGGTGAAGAAACATGTTATGTGAATCAACCGATACGGCAATGTGTTATTTTAAAAGCGAGCTTGGGTAACCACTATGGTAAGAAAGCAGTTAATGACCAATTTGCAGCATATCCAAATTATTTCAATTTCTCATACATTTTAGTTTAAATATATAATTCCATAATTAAAAATGGAATTGAAGACCTCTCTATCTTCATATTTAAATTTTATTATCGTAGATTTGGTCTTGATTCCGAACTATTTATAAAATCATGGAATTTATATGAAACTTGTGATATTTTGAGAAACAGTCATCGCTGCAAATTCTCATTCTCATTTTTGATGCATTTGCTTTAATTTCAACTCCCTTGAACACTAGGCATTTCATTTTTACGTTTTACTGCTTCCTTTAGTGTAAATAAAATAAATAATGATTTTGGGGTTATATGATTTTGGTTAGTTTGACTTCTTCATGTTTTTAATATTAATTAAAATAAGAAGTCAGCCAGTTTGGAGAAATTGACACCTTTCAGGTAAGATCAAAAAACAATTATCCAATGGTAAGATTCATGTGCCCATTTTCATTAATTTCCATTTCATCACTCTAGTTTCAATTTTTGTTTTTAAATTATGCTGATATAAAACTCTGTTTTGCAGCTCTTCACAAAATTTTTCAATCTTCTGCCGAATCATATTTTCAAAGCCCATACTCTTCTCCAGGCTTTATTTCAATTAGCAGCGATAATCTTCATCGAAACAGCTACACCAGGAAGTTTCTGAACCTTTAATCTGTTTCTTTAAGCATTCCTTTTTAGAAAATGATTAAGATAAGGCTTGGAAACAAGAAGATTCATATCAAATAGAAATTATTCATTGTGGCTGAATTTTACGATCACTGTTATCTTAAAGCCTAAAGCATTCACAACTCTGCAAGGTATGTTTTTCTAACTCTCAACATAAGAATGAATGATTACATGCTTATTTTCTTTTTCTTCATATTGTTGAGATATTCATATAAACATTCTTGTTTGAGTTTATCTTTTGAAACTTGGATTTTCCTTTCCACTTAAAAAAAAAAAAAAAAAATAAAAAAAAAATCATTTTTGTTTTGATTGCTGATTTCTTTTCTCACTTTAGCATAAGACTTCTTTTCTTTTGGTTTTCAGTTTTGATTTTGGTGACTTTGCCGCGATTTATATGGAAGGTCTTCTTGTTACCTAACAATGGTCAGGATACATGGAGAAAAATTGTTAATAGTCACCTATTAGCTTTTTCTTAAATCTCTTAGTAGAGTTTGATTTTCTTATTGTAAAGGTAGACATACTTAAGGAAGAGATTACCAATCAAGAGAAGTTGGCAAAGTATCATAAAATCTGAAAAATTTCTTTTTCATCAAATTGTAATCATTTTGAGATTTCAAAATTTTATTAAGATCTTTCAGAGTTCTATTATCAGTCAAGAAAAGTTATTTTTAACCAAGTAAAGACACTTTACAGCAAAGCACCTTTAACTCTGAAATTGTCATTCTTAACTCTTAAGGAGTCAATGATTCTCCCTGTCTCAAAGAGTCTTATTTTTCTAGAGAATAATCCAGAAATATATTTAAACTTAAAAGATAAGAGGTCTCATCATGAGCCTGCTTACCATGATCATAGGGGAAAAATAGGCTGACATTACCAACACTGCTAAACAAACTAGGGTAATGGCTTATGATTGCAAACAATTATAAGACAAGGGGTCTCATCACGAGCCAGCTTGTTCAGTCCAATTTTAACCAGTGAATGGCATTGTCAACTATCTGGCTACCATACTAGGACAATGGCTTTTAAGATTTAATAAAAAATAAAAATAAAAAATAAAAAGTAATAAAAAATAAAAAGTAATACATATATAAATGGATTTATCTCTAGATCAATAATTCTTAAACAGATGGGATTCTGAATCATTTATGATTAAAAGGTAACCCTGTCGAAACTATAGACGTTTGCTGGCAACAGTGGCTCTACCTGTGACAAACAAGTATATTTTGAAAGCTAAGCTGTAAAGTGACCCCTGCTTTATCCCTTCAGCTAATTAATGACTGATATAGAGTTTTGAAATATTTTAATTTATGAGGAATTTTAAGAAAAATTACAGTTAGATGATTCTGGTTTTTATTCAGACTAATGAACCTATGTCAAGCATTTCAAGCATAATTCTCTCTTCTTTAAATTATTTTACTTTAATTTTTGGAAAATCTTATTCATGTCAAAAAAAAGAGATAACTGGTTCTTCTCCCGTGTGTCGCCAATTGTTGTGGTAAAAACACAACACCCCCCATTATTGATGCATCCGCTTCGAATAATGGGGACCCTTTCTATAAAAATTTT
This sequence comes from Pinus tabuliformis, assembly GCA_031772625.1. Lineage (NCBI taxonomy): Eukaryota > Viridiplantae > Streptophyta > Pinopsida > Pinales > Pinaceae > Pinus > Pinus tabuliformis. The sequence goes on from CM062816.1 coordinate 69,055,088, forward strand.
GGCTAAGCACCTTTTTGATTTTTATTTTAATTGATTGCCCTACGCTTTCGTTAATTTTTAGTTTTCTTTGGATTCTTGTTTTGATTGCTTTGTTAGAATCGATTTTTTATAAGCTTCACATTGACGCTTGTTTCACCTCATTCGGTCAAATGGTTTGAAAATGGCACTCCTTTGAAATCTCATCATTTATCTAGCCTGGGTTAAAAATGCATAAAATGTACAATATCGCATTTTGTAAATAAATTTGTTCAATAACGCATTCAATTTAAATATTAACTCGTAGAAGGTTTTACTAACATTTTTCATTATGCAGCGAAATAATTAAGCATCGGGACTTAAGAAATTCACTCCAATTTTCTAATCAAATCTTAATCCCGAAAAATCTAACATTCAAGTGGCTGTAGTTTATTTTTATTATTTTTCATTTATTTTCTAAGTGGCTGTAGTTTTATTTTTAGCTATAGTTTAAAAACTTAAGTTCATAAAAACAAAACAAAAAAAATGAAAATTTAAATTTAAAATTAATTAAATTAATTAATTAATATTATTTAATTAATTTAAATAAATTAAAATTTAAAACAAAAAAACATATAATAAAATTATTTTGATCGCGTCGGGACTTCGCATCGGAAGTTTTATATGAAACATTTTAAAAGCCCCCGAAATACCCATTTTCAAAACCCCGATGCGATATCGGGTCACAAGTTTATTCGCAACATATTAAGCCACCCGATAACATATCTTCGCATCGGGGATTTTGGTTTAACACATCTTAAAAGGGCCGACACTCATTCCCGATGCGATGTTAAGGTATGTGCCGACACTCATTCCCGATGCGATGTTAAGGTATGTGACGATAGCAAAATGAAACAAAAACAAAGTTTTATATAAGTTTGTTTCAAATGACTTTTTCTCTTTAACTCATACGTATAGTGTAGGTTAGTGGGAGTGTAGGTTATTATATTAGTTTAAATATTAATATGTATTATATTAATTTACTTAATTAATAATATGTAATGTATTATATTATTTAAATTAGTATGTAATATTTAATTTATTTAATTTAAATTTAATTATCATTTAGATTAATATTAATTAGTTTTTAATTAGATTAAATTAGTTTGTGATTAGTCAATTAAATATTAGTTAATTAAATTAATAAATAGTTTATTAATAATCAGTTTAGTTTATAATTAGCAATTAAATTAGAATTAATTAGGGACTAATTTAGAATTAGTTTTTTATTACAATTTTTTAGCCCAGCAACAGAATTTCCAGATTTACATCAGATTTGACCCATCAACTTTGGAAGCTCATAAATTGAGTTCTACTTGGCCAAATGAGGCCCAGGACGGCTCATTGGAAAGAGAAAATCAAGGAGAACATTTTGAAGGAGGTTTCACCAACAGATTTGATCATTTATTGGGCCAAAAATCAGGCAGAAGATCAGGCTCCGAATTTTGAAAACAAAATCAATTTTCTGAGTTATTGTTTTCAATTTCATTTGTCCAAAGCCTCTTCTAATTGCAGATCCATTGGTCAATGATGTCATTTACCAATCGAACCATTCCAAGCATCGATACAAAGTTTATATTTGTTTTCAGTTATTTATTTAAATAAAATTTGATTGGATTTGATTTAAATGCCAACAATGACATGATTGATTTTGTTGTTGCATTTTAATTCATTTTGATTTCTTTTTGCAGGAAAACAGTGGGAAGAATATGGAGAAAAAGATCTCAATCAATGAGAAGGCTCCAGCAATTGAAGATCAGGAATTTTGAGCAAATAGAATTGGATTTGGCAGATTTCTCTTCACCAAACTTTCCTCTCAAGAATTCCTTCACAAACAGTATAAATAACAGATTGCAAAATGGAATAGAGGCTGCTCTCCTCTGCAAGTTTAGGGCTTCTAAAAGCACTATTGTAATTGGAATTTAGAGTTGTAGGAGGGAGGAGTGAAAAATCTCAGATCTGGGGATTATTGAGGATTTTCCCTTTGTATATTGAATTATGCATGAGGAACAAAGCTTGCACTATTGTGGCTCTAGTTTTGAAGGCAGAAGTTCAAGCAATGTAAAGGGCTGTTGGAGACCAAGAACAGAGAAATGGATGCAATAAATTGGTATTTCTAATACTACTGTTTCAAATATCAGTTTTAATTTTATGGTGATATGAATGTGTCATTTTATTCATGTTTGTGCACTATTGTCAATATGGGTAATTTGCCTCAATCTTGTTATTATGTATCTCTGTTTTTATGGATTAATTTCTCATTTTGGAGTAACTACTTACTCTGAAATCTGTCTTATGAAACTGATTTATTGAATAATAATGTGTGTGAACTATTTCTACATATAATTATTCAATTATTGGATTTATTGATTTGATAATCAATATCATTTTGAGAACTACTTCCTGAATGTTGTTGATTTATTATTTCAATTTTAAGGTCTCAATAGAATGTGTTTTGGTAACCATAATATCAGTTAATTGAACTACTTCATTAACTTGATATTCATTATAAACAAGACATGTTTAAATCCTAATATTTTAATTATCTTGCTCTTAGTTGGGTTAGATCTATATCTGCCTAATTAAGATAGGATTTAGATTAGTTTCTTTTGCTTGCATCATAGAATAAGCTTGCCTTTAGAGTAAATTCTACATTCTTTTAAGTCCTCTCTTCAAAGAGGCAAAACTTTAGTTGTGGCTTGGCTGAGCCCAAATCAGCTTAAGGGTCATTCTCTTGCCTGATCAGCAAGGAGAAGTGATCTGATGTCCCTGTCTATTGGTAGTTAAAGATAAATTATAAACCAATAGCAATAGGGAGAAGGTAACTGGACCTAGATAAACAGTCGGAGCCACCACACCAAACGGAAAAGGAGCTGCTTTTAAGGTCCAGACCGGGTGGTTATCCCCCAATGTTGTTGCAGCGATTTTCGAGGCATCAACAGGGCGTCAGGTATTTTGTCGTAGAGCGTGCCAGACTGAGTATAGACCAAGTCCAGATATTGCGCACGAGCGATAACCTGCTCTTCCGTTACGACTCCCCCCTTTGCCACATCTTCTGTGATGGCAGGAAGTAATGACTTGATAAACCATTAAGCTAATAGCTGACCGGGAACGTACGTTTTTACCATCCTATGACGACGTCGCCACTCATGTATATGATCAGATATGTGGGTGGCGGTCGTCTGTTTGAAGTTGGTAAGGAGTTCCGTTCCCGTTTCATACCTTATCGGTAATTGAAAATGGGTTAAAAAGGTTGTGGCTAAGGTACTGAAGTTGTCGAATGAAGCTCTAGGCAATTCAATGTACCATTTTGCCGCTGGACCCGTTAACGTCCTCTGAAAGAGGCGAAGTCTTATCGAGTCATCATTTAGGGTGTTTGATGAACACCATAGATGGAATGTCATCACATGATTCGACGGATCTTCACCCGGATTTCCATTAAATTTAGGAATATCTGACGAAAGTTTATGCGGAATCGCTGGCCACCAAGGGGCATAAGCAATTGGATCATTCGTCAGCCGGTTTAGATCTGGTAATTCTAGAGTTGCTACAAAGGGCAACTACTGATTCAGGTTCGGCGAAGCATACCCAGGATAAGATGGGATCGCCTGAGCAATGGGTCTTTGCAAACCAGCATATTGCTGGCAAGGTTGATGGGCATAACCATTATAGCATGGTTGCCCATTACTTACAAAGACTTGTTGCTCAGGTCCTTGATATGATTGCTGGAATGGCGGTTGTTGAGATTGAACCAACTCTGGTTGTTGGACCATTTGCTGTTGACCAATACTGGATGATTGACCAAGATGAGGGGTCATAGTACTCGTTTGAGCCTGAGTCGCTCCAGATAAGGAGGCACTACCCTGAGATTGTGATTGAGTCGCTGAGACAAGAGGCTGTTGTATCGTAACCTGAGAAACCTGGGGTTGACATACAACAGGTAACGCTTGTACTTGCGACGCATTCACCATAGCAGGTGTGGTGGGAATATTCGACACAGGGTGTACTGGTTGCATTGAATATACAACCCCTGGTTGTTGAGGCAGTATTGGTACCCAACCGTTGGATGTAATTCCAGTTTGACCTGAACTTTGTTGTAAACTCCCATATGGTTGTTCTCTGGGAGGGAACAATGAAAGAGCATACTGCCCTCCATATGGTGGAAATCCAGTACTTAAAGGGTAAATTGGCCTTTGAAGACACATTGGATCAATTTGTTGAGTTTCAACATAAGAAATACCAGATGATAATCCGGATGAAGAAATAGGAACTAACCATGTCGTCGTCCCTGATTGGACTCCGGCTTGTTGTTGACAATTTGCCGGGACAGATGGTATACCAGCGAACATCGTTGGAGTAGTAGCAGAAGGCTCTGCTGCTGCTGTGTCGGACGACACAGTCCTAGATGTCGACGGTTGTTCAGACATATCTAGTCTATCCAAAAGATTTCTTAGCGACTCTACAAGAACTTACGATGCCAAAAGACTAACTTCGAAGATCAACGAGGGAATGGTGATGATTATCCCGTTTAAAATAAATTTTAACGATGCTTAGACACAACTTGCTTTTTCACTTTTAAAGAGTCGAGAAAAAGCTAAAGATGACTCTAGTCTCCTTCGATGTTTTAACGAGCCCGAAGTGACAAATGCTCGGATGGACTTTTTCAGTTATAGAGTTTGAAAAAGGCCAAAAGAAACTACTCTGGAGTTCTAGGCAGAGGGTGTGCCAAACTTTTCGCAAAACCACAGAATACGTTTTACGGTACGGGTGGTCGATCTTCGTGAATGCTGTGTTCACTGCATTGCGATCAGTAGGGCGGCCGACACGGCTTCCTATGGATAAAGGCTTTGTTCCTATAGGGGTCTCCCAATATATACGCGACGGTACGTGGGAGCACAAGTCCGTATTGATACTTATCGCTTCACCGTGGAGGAATCACCCAACCACTCAACGCTAAGATATCACATTTAACGACGCCGGAACACGTCTCTACTTAGACCTCTATGTGTTTGCGTTATGTTTCAAAGCGTTGTTATGTAAATTCAATTTATTTTAGGTTGATCTTGTTTAGCAGTTTGCCTTTATGGATCACCACGAGATGTATGGTACAACTCCTAAATGCAGTCTAAAGATGAGAAGCAAGCTTTTTCAATCTTTTCAACTTATGAAAATCTTAACTACTGAGGGAAAAGAAAGACATCATCTTTTCACACAGATCATAGAGCACACACTAATGCGCTTTTTCCTAAATCAACATGCAAGCTGTCAAAATGCACATGCACAATGTAGGTATTTCTTTTCTCTTTCTTAATGTTGGTGTAATACAAAAAGAAAGCTGTTGTATAACTTTGAATTCAATTTCAAGTGAAAGCAAACAAGCTTTTGTCCAAAATCAAAAGACACCTTAAGATTTACTTGTTTCAACACTAGAAATACATAAATTCAAACCATATGACGAAAGCAAAAGCTCAATCAACTATGAACAGCAAACAAACTAACTCTTAAGATCAGAACGACACTTATCACAGGTCTAGATCTAAGAGGCCACAGCAAGACTAGTTCACTTTCGTTATGGGAAACTGCAAATGATGTAAGAAATACAAAAAGAACAAATACAGTTTCTTTATACAACCGAGGCGGAATAGTGGCAAAGAAAGGTGGTTTCAGATAGGTACATTGACTGATAACAGGCTGCAAAAACAGGGATGAAAACAGGGCAACAGAAAGCAGAGAACCCCAGTTGCACAAGGCCACACTGGTTCAGCGCAGGTAGAACACTGTCAGTTTGACATTCAGCGCAGGTAGCCCCTTCGGGACCTGCGATGAAATGCAGACTGCCTTCACAGTGCCTGCAATGAAGAGAGAAACTCTCGTTTCCCTCAGGTTCTGGGTTACAGATTGCTCAAAAATCAACAGTTTTTGGCCAAATCAAAGCTACCAATCAGTACACACTAAAGGATGACTCAAAGGAGGATGAAAAGCTATCACTAAGAGCTGTTCAGAGTCCTTGTGGATCAGCTCTTCAAATCATAAACATGCCCAGAAACTGAGCTAGAGTAGCTGCCCTCTACTTTGCATTTGAAAGATCCAAATGCAGTTCGATTCGGTACTCCCTGTGTTTAGGAAATGAATAGCAAAAACACAAACAACCAACAAGATACGAGCCCCAGTGGAGTCGCCAATTTGTTGTTGGGAAAAGTATCCAATATGGAATGACCCTATCCCACTCTAAGGGTGATAGTTCCTTAGCAACAATCAAAGCAAAGCTATCTAAGATTACATCTTTATGAGATGTAAAAGAGGGGAGAAAAAGATCCACTAACCGATGTCTTTCGCTAATGGTTGATCCAATCTTCTCTCCTTGCTGCTTGCCCCTAGCTCCTTGCTCTTTCACTGGCCCAGCTACACCAAGATCCTGCAAAATGGCAAGAGAGGGAAACTACAAGAAGCATACATTCATAATTGATTCAAGGATTAGAATAAATCAAATACACAAGTATAACAACACACCATTGAGACACATGCATATAGAAGAACCTCAAATGCTTTATTAATGGAAGAAGTAAGGTTCAGGAAGTGATACAACCATAAGAGGCCCAATCCAGCATCACCTTCCCAGCAGAAAGAAATCTCCTCTTCACCTCCTTCAAAGCAAATCACCCAATAGTTCTAAACTCAAACCAACAGCAATTCTTTACCTTCACAAGATTCCAGCCTCCCTAGACCTCATGAGAGAGATCTATATATAGGAGTTTTGGAGAAAGGATGAGTCAGCTTGAGGCTGGCATGAAGCTGACTAGTGTCCTCTCTCACTTCAGTTATTCTTCAGTTCTTGAGTCCACTTGGAGGTTCTTGCTTCCACTTGGAGATCTAGAACCTCTTACTCATCACCAGTCGAATTCCTTGATCCAAGTGTCATTTTAGAAGCTTCCTGGGCATTGACACCTTGAGGAATGACTGTGCCACATGTCCAAACTCGCCCAACGCAGGTAGCCTTCTTTGCAGTTGACATTCAACGCAGGTAGACAGTGGAGCAGTTGACATTCAGCGCAGATGCTCAGTGGAGCAGTTGACATGATCCAGAATTGCCTTGTTTTTGAGTGTTTTCAGGTGGAGAACTTTTATTCAGTGCTGTGGTTTGCTGACCTTGTTCCTCTAGGGGTAGGAACAACATGTTTAGGGACTTTGGATCCCTTAGATTATGGACATTTCATGCTTCATGCTGTAAGGCACAAAAATGTCTATAACACTCTGATTCATATTTTGATGGAGATAAAGAAATAAGAGTATCTACTTCAGGTTATGTTATGAGTCTTGGATCAAGAGTTGTTTCCTAGAGGTCACAAAAACAATGAGTTCTAGTAGATTCCACAATTGAGGCATAATATGTGGCAACAACTGAAGCAATAAACGAAATTGTGTGGCTAAGGAAAATTCTGGAATATTTGCAGGAGAAACAAGTGCATTCAACTCCTCTTTTGATTGATAACACTTCTGTAATAAAGCTGGCTAAGAACCCAAAGTTCCATGATCAAACGAAGCACATCAATACAAAATAACATTTGATTCGACATCATGTTAATGAGAAAATAATCCACCTACGACATTGTTCCAAAAATGAGCAAATTGCAGACATCTTCACCAAAGCGCTTGGAAGGGAAAAGTTTGAAACATTCATAATGATGATTGGACTCACCAACATCCCTTTAGATTGGGGGGGATGTTGAAACCTTATAATATTTGGGATTATGGAAACCTATGTAAATAGAAAAGTAAAAGAAGTTGGAAGACAAAGAGACACTGGGAGATGAAACCCAATAGTATCGCTCTCCTTGTATATATCCAAGCTTTCTCTTAATGCAAAACAATAGTTCATTTGTGGAGTTATTCCTGACCTAATATTTTTCATGGGAATTTGGAAACTCCATTGGAATGCCTTCCATAACGTATCGACTTTAGAACAGGGAGGTGGTGGAAATCCCACCTTCCCCTGGCATTTATGGTGCATGAAGAGATGATACAATCACCTTGCCACTTAGTGAGAGGAACTCCATGGTATAATGCTTGACTCTAGTGGAATTTGCAATTCATCACTACAACAACTTGAGGTTGGAGAAGGAACTCAAGTGACAAGAGTTGAGACAAAATTTAGTGCAGATATGGAGCAGGAATTAGGTCACCCCCATAGAGGAGGCTAGGGAAGGGGAAGGCCTCTGATCCCACCTTAGCATGGGAAAGGTGACAGGCACTTTGATTATAGAATCCCTCATTGTTATCGTAAAATGGTTGTTGAAGAGGAAGCTCAATAGGTCAAGGTCACGGGAGACCACCTCTAGGCACTGCATAATTGCCTCGATCACCACTTCAGGGACCAAGAGGATGTCAATGTGTTGTTAGAGGGTAATATGCTCGACATGGAATTTCACTCGCACCATGCCAAAGCTACCTACCACTAAATTTACAACCTCTTGGGCATGCAACTATAGGGATCCATGTCTCCTTCTACTAACGTGGTGGATGTCCCCTGTTCATTCTCTCCAGCTCTGACTAAAGCCCAACATGATAGGCCCCATAGTCCTTCATCAAGAAATCTATAGATTTGCAATGACTCAAAGACTTCTCCAACCTTCTTGAGCCCAACAATAGCAAGAGTGGCCAAGTCAACAACCAAAACGTCTCACCTTTCCCGTAGAAATCAACACATCTAACTTCATCCAGTCAGCCAACTTCCAAGGAACACCTCCTTCCTGATGACCCAAAATACAACAAGCCCTACCTAGTGGTCTAGGAAGACCCACCAAAGTGCTAGCTAGGTGAAGCTCGTCTCTCAAAGTAGCTCCTTTTGTGGTCAAAATGTCTTTATGTTCTTGTCTCCCTCAATGGTTTTGTCTATTTTCTTGCTATGTACATGTCGGGAGGACTTCTTATTTCTCCTCTATGGGAAATGGCTTCCTCCTTATTTTCTAAACAATTTTGTCTCCCAACCTTAGGCCTCTAAACATGGCTAGTTTCTATTTATCTTCAACGCTTTGTTGAATGTAATTTTTGTGCCACATATGTAATACAATGGCTGTTTACTTTAAAAAACACTTTCCCCCAAATACATTGAAGTATTTGACCATAGTCAGTTTACCTTTCCATAATTCATAAGGTGTCTTGTTGTGGTTCACTCTAATTTGTGCTTTGTTAAAAATGTAGAGTGTTGTGCTAATTTCTTCTCTCCAAAAGGTGTATGGTAGTTTGGCTTCATTAAACATTTTTCTAGCCATTTTGTGTACAATTCTATTCTTCCTTTATACAACTCCATTTTGTCATGGAGTCCTCGCTGCTGAAAAATGTCCCTTGATTTTATGATTCTCATAGAATTCATAAAATTCAGTATAGGTAAACTCACCTCCTTTGTCTAATATAAAGCACATGATTTTTAAACCATTTCATTTTCTAATAGGGATTTGAAAGCTTAATTTCTCAAATGTTTCAGATTTTTCTTTAAGAAATGTAACCCATGCCACTCTTGTGTAATCATCAATAAGCAACATAGAATAACTATTGTCTTTTAAATTTTGTTTTCTTGATGGTCCATAGAGGTCTATGTGTACAAGTTCCAATGGCTTTGATGTTTAGTACTCCTTTGTTTTGAAATTAACTCTTGTTTGCTTCTTGTGTTGACGTGTCTTGTAAATAATGTTTGTCGTTTTGATATACTTGGCATATATCTTACGATTTGTGTCATGTTGAGTTTTACTAGATTGTCAAATTATATGCACCATCCTTCTATGCCATAACTAACTTTCGTCTACTTGTCCCATACAACATTTTCCTCCTTTGACTTCATTGAGGACTATACATTGTTCAAGGTTCTATTTGCATTTGTCACTAATCTTCCTGAACCTGCTTTCCTTATATTACATCCTTTAGAATGAAATGTAAGGTTGTAACCTTGATTACACATTTGACTGTCACTTAGATGATTGTGTTTTAATCCTTTGACATACAAGACATTATGTGTTTTAGTCTTTCCATAGTCAAGACTAATTGTACCTTTTCCAACTATTATTGCAAAAGTATTATCCTCAAAGGTAACACTTCCTCCTTTTCTTCCTTTAGGGTGAGAAAATTGTTTTGATACACTATTACGTGTTTGAACATTCACTATCAATGTACTTTTGTTTTGAGTATATGGTGCAAGCCCACATTCTTCCTTCTTCTGTCCTTCTTGCTTCCTTTTCCACACCTTTGTGTATTCTTTTCTATGGCTAGTAAGAACATCTTCTTCCTTGTTTTATTTAGGAAACTATATTATGTTGCTATAACCATGTGATACGTGCCCATAGTTATTGCACTTATAACATTCAATCTTGTAATCAAGTAGGAGATCAAATGAATTGTAGTTTTTGTCAACAAAATCATGAGAACTTTTGGTTTTGTTGCTCACATAATCATTCTTTGAGGTCTTATACGATATTCTATTTCTATCTTTCACATGATCACTTCTTGCATAAGATATACAACTTATTGCTTTATGACCAAAATTCTTGCAGGAAAAGCAATATCCAAGGAAGATATTTTGGTACCGAGTTGTGAAAGGCCTTCTTAGTGGAAAAACTCTTTTGAACTCATTCTTGTTGTTCTTGTGAGAAGAACTAGGTTTCTACAAGTCCTCATTTCATCCCCCCTGTTGTTTTCATTGTTGATTGAGCCTTTGAGAATATTAACATATCCTTAGGATTTTCTTCATTTTCATTTTTTGATGGCTTTGTGACCTTAGTGCTTGCATCTCCCTCATGGGTTGTGTTGTTTTTTATTGTATCCAAGACCTATCTTGATGAATGGTTACCTTTGAAAACCAAGAATGTGATCTAAGATTTTAGCACTCTTTCCAAACTTCAAACTTCTATTCAACTAATCAGGTGTTTTCTCTGGTTCTTGTCTTAAGGAAATGATTTCAACTTCTGGCTTCTTGCAATTTTCTTCACTTTCTTTCAACTAGATTCTCACCACTTTTATCCTTTTTGCCACTTCTAGTTGAGACTTCAAGATGCTAACAATTTTTTCTGAATCCAAGATGCCAAAAATTCCACAATAGTCATTTTTGAATGTCAATGTTTCGAGTCTATACCAAGACTCATCGTTACGACAAAGGTGAAGGAGTAGTAGAAGAGAAATGTAGTAATAAATATAGAGTGATCAATAGAATAGGCCGACAGAGAGATGAAATTTAATAATATGTTACCTAATTTTTTTTATTAATACTATAGTATTGTATTATTAATTTATTTTATTTTAATATGATTAAATTTTTTATTTTAATGTTTTTATATAAATATTAATTCAAATACATTAACCTATTAAATATATTAATAACCATTATAATATGTTAATATATTAATAATGATTAAATATATTTAAATTAATATGACTTTCATTTATTGTGAATTGAAAGTTATCTGGTATTAAAATTTGTATTAATGCTATAATATTGCATTATTATTTTATTTTAATTTGATTAAATTAAATTTTGATTATAATGTTTTTATATATAAATATTAATTCAAATACTTTTATCTATTAAATATATTAATATGTATAAATAACCATTATTGTTAGGGTCCCACCCTAACCCCCTTATTTATGTAGTAGGATCGAGTCATAGTTATAGTTAGGTAAAGAGTCAATAAAGGCCATATTAATAATTGTAAGTGGTTAACCCGCATTTAATGACGGGACCATAGTTAGTTATGGGCCATGGTATTAGATAGATGGTATTAATAAGAACCATGGTATTGCATGTATGAGTCATATATAAAGGATAGAGACTCCCTGCGAGGAGCATTGTGTCTTATTTTGTAATCGAGCTCTGCTCTATTGGAGGTTGCCCCCTTGAAGAGGCAAGTGAACATTGCTTTCTGAATAATAAAATACTTGTTGTTGTTTCTCACTATTCTATGTTCTGGGTATATTTCTTCGCATATTTGGTATTCTGGTATCGTCTTGCAGGTTAAGAGCATAACAAGTGGTATCAGAGCACTTTCCAGGGCCGGTGGGATCTCCATTTCTTAGCAATTTTTTTTTTTTTTGGCTAGAGACGTGTTCCGGCGTCTTTAAACCACGGGATCTATCGTTGAGCACATAAACCTACGGATTTGGGGAGGCATGCACGCAGGAAATACAAGAGGTGGTCACGCTTGTTGGACTCCCTTGTAACCCCTGTGGGTACCCCTTCGAGTAGTAGCGCATTAGACAGAACCGTGCACAGACTGTCTTCCAAGTACCCTCTGGGTATATCAGAAGCCCCCTAGCTCCTTTGCAACCTCACCATAGATAAACCGTCGGCCGTCTTGCTGCTACAATACATAGAGAACAACACTCGGAGAGATTACTCGCCCGTACGATCGGGTAGTCGGGTTGTATGGTTAAGGGTACGATTGATCCTCCTTAGTTAGAGCCCTGAAACATTGCGCCGAGTACTACTGTCAGACCCTTATGTATATTGCGATTTGTAGCACCTTACACTCCTCGAGACCATAGTTCCCTTTTCTATCTCTAGATCACGCATAATCTCTGCCAGATCAGATCTCGCAAGTGGAGTTTGCAGCAGCAGCAGACATCAGTCCCACAATTCCCAGTTAACAGAACAGCCATTCAGATCTATTAGATCCATCAGATCCGCAACAGCAATCTATTCCGCCGCTTAGAGCTATCCATTTAGATCTCTCAGATCCACCAGATTTGAGTAGTCATGTGGGGTTCCTATATGAAGCAATCTATTCCGCCGCTTAGAGTTATCCATTCAGATCTCTCAGATCCACCAGATTTGAGTAGTTGTCTGAGACCCCCCGGATCGCTTATTGGTGATCTAACCCATAAGAATCAGGACGACGAGCTGAGCAAGGTGGTGCCATTCAATTGTTAGTGCCAAAAAAAAATTCAGGCGGTCCCAAATTTCAAGTACATCGGATCAGTGCATGGTAGAAACTAGAGCTCAAGCTATGGCCAATGAGAAGATCGACAAACTTAAACAATCCTTGAAAGACCTCCAAGATCAGCTGACATCACTAACTAACCAACTCTTTAAGGGCAAGGCGGAAGCTCGCGAGGAGGCGTATATTGGCCACGAACACAGTGAGGGTGAGTCTAGCCACTCTCCTCACCTCTAGGGCACCCACCAACAATCCCGTCCATGACCTCCCAAGCTGGATATGCATAAATTTGATGGTTCTCACCCGACAACATGGGTAGCACAAATGGAGTAGTATTTTAATCTGAATTACATCTTAGATAATGAGACTCAGCTTATGGTGGGGAGCATGTACTTGGACAATGAAAGATGAAAATGGTGGCAATGGCATCAACGTTGCAATGGAAGTCAAACTGAAGCAGTCAACAAATGTCTGGAAACCTATCTTAGGTGTTTCACTTCAGAGAAGCAACATCTTTGGGTACAGTGGTTACCTCTACCTGAATGGTGGTATAACACCAACTATCATGCCACCACCAAAGTGACTCCCTATGAATTAGTTTATGGTCAAATCCCTCCTTCCCCTACTTCTTATATCAAGGGGTGCTCAAAGGTACAAGCAGTGGATCAACTCCTACAAAACCGCACAACCATGCTCGCCCATCTTAGAGATAATCTTCATCAAGCTCAAAACCGCATGAAGCAACAAGTAGATCAGCATCGCTAAGAGCGCCAATTTCAAGAAGGGGATCAGGTATTTTTGAGGCTGCAACCATATAAGCAAACATCACTCAAAGATAAGGGTTGTCAGAAACTATCTCCAAAATTCTACGGATCGTATCAAATACTTTAGCGCATTGGAGAAGTGGCCTACAAGCTAGCTTTGCCACCCACTGCAAAAATCCATCCAGTTTTCCATGTCTCATGCCTCAAGAAAGTGATTGGGAACAATTGCAGAATTCAAACCAGTCTACCTGAATTGGATGAAGAAGGGTCAACCTGGCTCCAACCTGAACAGGTCCTAGACACATGAGAACGACACCTACGTGGCTGCATGATCAAGGAAGTCCTCTTCAAGTGGAAAGACACCTCTCCGGAAGATGCAACCTAGGAACCAGCCACTATTCTTCAGCAGTTTCCACAACTTCAGCCTTGAGGACAAGGCTATTATTAAGGGGGAGGGCATATTAGGGTCCCACCCTAACCCCCTTATTTATGTAGTAGGATTGAGTCATAGTTATAGCTAAGTAAAGAGTCAATAAAGCCCATATTAATAATTGTAAGTGGTTAACCCGCATTTAATGACGGGACCACAGTTAGTTATGGGCCATGGTATTAGATAGATGGTATTAATAAGAACCATGGTATTGCTCCATGGTATTGCATGTATTGTAGGAATTTACAGGGTAAGTTCCTCACACAGAACACCAAAGGACACTGCTCACAAACAGATCACAGATCAATACACCAGTACTTTTGATGTGGTTAAAACCCTCAAAGAGGGAAACAGTCCACGGCCTGAGCCAACGCGGCCACTTCAGGCAATTTATTAATAAAAGAATGAAAATTTACATAAGCTTCTCTCATGGACGGTTAACCTACAAATGACCCTCCATGCTCTTTAAATAGATATCATGGACCAATCGGGTGTTAAGCCACGGATCAAGTGTCGATAATATCGAGGAGAGAATGAACCGTCGAATCACTACATATCATGACCGTCGGATTGTAAGTTACAAAATGTACATAGTAAAGAAACACACTTTACCTAACTCTATACTAGACCAAGTTATACTTAATTATTTCCTATGTGTCGGAATATCCTAACATCCCCCCTTAAGAACAACTTGGGATAGGATTGAAGGATTTACAAATATGACACAATAGGAGAAGGAAGGAGGCACTAGAGCCTATCCCCCCTTAGTGACAACTTCCTGAACTCCAACTCACACCAAAGTGTAGTCGGATGCTGCTGCTGAAAGCCAAACTCTGACAGGATCTGACGAAGCCATAAGGCTTCCTTACTAGCTTCTACGGCACCATGATACTCTGCTTCTACTGAAAAAAGAGAAATGGCACCTTGTTTCTTGCAAGCCCATGTAATAGGTCCTGAACCAAGAGTGAACACATAACCTGCAGTAGACTTCCGATCATCAGGGCCACCAGCCCAATCGGAATAAGTGAAACCAACCAATAGACGAGATGCTTCAGCACTGTAATGAATCCCAAACTGAACTGTACCTTGAACATAATGAAGTATTCTTTTAGCTGCTTTCCAATGACTTTCATGTGGGTTTTGCATAAACCGAGCAACAAGGCCAATAGCAAAGGAAAGGTCAGGACGAGTATGGGTTAGATACAAAAGTTTTCCTACAAGTTGACGGTATAAGGTAGCATCAACTTCAAGAGAAGTACAAGTGACTGAAAGTTTGACTCCAGATTGAAAGGGAGAAGGGGCTGGCTTACAGTCTTCCATGTGAAAATGGCGTAGAATATCACGGGCATACTTGGACTGGGAAAGGGAAATACCTTCCTTGGATTGCAAGACTTGAAGACCAAGAAAATAATGTAAATGTCCTAAGTCTGTCATTTCAAACTTCCTTTTAAGGCTAGACTTCACATGGTTTATAAGGTTGGGATCACTACCAGTCAGGATAAGATCATCAACATAAAGAACAATAATGATAAGAGACTTGCCCACTTTCTTGGTGTAGACAGTATTGTCAGAATGACACCTAGAAAAGCCATTTTCTAAAAGAAAGTTATCCATTTTGGCATACCAAGCTCGAGGAGCTTGCTTGAGACCATAAAGGGATTTCTTAAGCCGACATACAAGGTTGGAGTCTGTTTGTATAAAGCCAATAGGTTTTTCCATATATATTTCTTCATGCAAGTCCCCATGCAAGAAGGCGGATTTAACATCCATCTGATGGACTTCCCATTTGAAAGAGGCAGCAAGGGAAAGAACAAGGTGGATAGAGTTCATTTTGGCAACAGGGGAGAAGGTTTCAGTATAGTCAATGCCTTCAACTTGTGAAAAATCCTTAGCAACAAGACGAGCTTTATGTTTATCAACTTTCCCATCTGGTCCATACTTGGTTCTGTAAACCCATTTGCATCTAACAAGTTTTCGTCCCTTTGGTAGAGGAACAAGATCCTATGTATCATTTGCCAATAATGAATGATATTCTTCATTCATAGCTGCTTCCCAATCTGGATGGCCTGAAGCTTCTGTAAAGGTGTTAGGATCATAATTCACTGAAGCTTGAGCCAGTAAAGAAGAGGCTCTATCAAACTGAGAACGTGTACGTCGCTGATCTGTAGGATCACCGGTAAGGTCACCTGCTGCATCCCGAGTAGCACGGACCCATTTTGGAAGCCGAGGAGCTGAAGGAGGATCCTGAGAAGGTGGGGGAGGATTTTCATCCTCGCTTTCATCATCTGAAGAAGAAATATTTTTAAAAGTAGAAGAGATAGGGAGAGGTGGCACATCCGCCGAACTAGGCTTGTAGGCCAATATATTTTCAGCAAACTTTACATCTCTTCTAATGATAACATTTTTGGACTTAAGTGGAATAAGTCTATATCCTTTGACATCTTCAGAATATCCAACAAAAATACATTTTTCACTCTTAGGTTCTAAAGCTTTATGTTTCTCATCTGGAATATGGGCCCATGCTTCACTTCCAAAAACACGAAAGTGACTTACATCTGGTTTGATTGAGCTCCATGCTTCTTCTGGAGTGATATTCTTTAAAACCTTAGTAGGAGTGCGATTTATTATGTAATTTGTACAGTTAATTGCTTCTGCCCAATAATTAAGACTAAGTCCTTTAGATTGAAGCATACAATTAGCCATTTCCTTTAAGGTGCGATTCTTCCTTTCAGCTACACCATTTTGTTGTGGAGTATATGGAATAGTATGTTGCATTTGAATTCCATGCTCAGTGCAAAAGTTGATGAAGTTGTTTTTAACATATTCTCCGCCATTATCAGATCTTAGCTTAAGAATTTGATGTCCAGATTGTTTTTCAACAAAGGCCTTAAAGGCCAAGAACATGTTAAATACTTCACTCTTGAGTTTTAAGAAGTATACCCAAGTGCGTCTGGAGAAATCATCAATGAAAGTTAAGAAATACTTGTAGCTAGAGAAGGAAACAACTGGAAGTGGACCACATAAATCACTATGCACAAGCTGTAAAGGGGCTAGGCGTGCCAAGAGGCACGTTTTTCAAAACTGTCCCGATGATGTTTTCCAAGTACACATCCAGAACAAACACCATCTCTGCAAGATACCATTGGAAGACCTGTCACCATATTTTCTTTACATAGATTCTGAAGAGAGCGATAGTTTAAGTGACCAAATCGCTCATGCCAAAGTTTTCTCACTTCATCATTATGAGCAACAAATACTGAGGGAAGATTTGATGACCCAAAGTTGTGAAACTTATATAACCTTGTAGAATCATCAGCAATGACAGTAGCTAAAATCTGTCTAGGATCTCTTAGGTCCTTAATTACAACATCGTGAGGTGAAAATTCAACGATTTTACCTTCACCTGAATGGGTTATCTGATATACAGATAGAAGGTTGCAGGATAAGGTTGGAACACATAATACATCATTAAACTGACCATTGTCTATATGAATAGTTCCAGTCCCTACAACACTAAGAGATCTATCATCACCAACATATATATTTTTGGTGTTACAATCATTTAAAGAAGAAAACATGGCTTTGTTTTTGGCCATGTGATAAGAAGCTCCAGAATCAATGAGCCACTCATGAGAATGAGAAGAAGAAGATACATTTAGTGCATAGCTAGACCAAGATGCTTGACAACCACATGTAGAAAGTGCCATTCCTGAAGATGAATTTGAAGTTGAAGAGTGCTCCAAATGGATGTTATGCTTCTTCATTGTTGCTTCCAAGGCTTCCATCTTCTTAAAGCATTTGGATTCTAAGTGGCCATCTCGATTACAAAAGTTGCAATGTCTATCAGTCTTCTTCCCTTTGTTTTTATTCGTCTTATCATTTTGTTGAAATGATTTTTCATTTTGAGACTGAAATTGCGTAGGACCCTTGTTTGGTTTAGGACCATTCTTTTTAGGATACAACTTCTTAGGATTCTTTGGATTTGGTTGCTACTAGGCGGCTAACGCTTTCTTAGAAGAGTTTCCAAGATTAAGAAGACCAAGGTGTAAGAGTTTTTCTTGTTCTCTTATTAAAGAATCACAAAAAGAATCAAAGGAAGGGGACTTGTAGTCTTGTCCTTGAGAAATGAAGGCTTCTCTTGTAGAATGGAAGGTGGAAACAAACACAGAGTAGGCTGGTCCCAACTTAGTAAGAATGGAATATATAAGGTTACTATCTTCTTTCTTAACCTTAACATCTTCCAAGAGAAGTCTAAGGGTCTTGAACTTGGAAAAAAAATCTTCAATGTAAGAAAAATTATTGGGGTCCAATGTAAGCAACTCATTTTCAAGTTGATGGGCTCTAAGTTCATTTTTAATTCCAAAGACTTTAGTAATTTGTTTCATTGCTTCATTAGGAGCATCAAGTTCTGCAATATGGAATCTAAGATCTGGAGAAATAGACATCCCTATCAACCCACGTGCTTGATCTTGCCTATTTTCCCATTTAGCTGCCTTATCTTCATCTTTCGGTTTGGTTTCTTGGCCTGTGGCTATTTTGTAGAGACCTTTACTTCTAAGTAAATCCACAATGTAGGACCACCATTGGAAGTAGTTGGTGCTGTCAAGAATAACTTGGCATGGACTTTCCATTTTAACAGAAACTGAAGCTATAGATGCTGAAACTAAGTGTTCCAATGGAAAGATCTCAAAAAATTAGGCTGTTTCAAAAAAACGGTTCTGAAAACGGCTTCCGGATGAAGAAGTTATGGCTTTTTGAAGAAAATTTGATGAAGTCGCCGACGAAGTGCGGGAATGTGCGGAAATGAAAAATCCGCCCCCACAAAAAGGAGACTTGAACTCAAGACCTCTACTCTCATAAATTAGCTTTGGACCAAGTGAGCTATACAAAAAGTTTGAGAGAGAGAGAGAGAGGGGGGGGGGGGGGGGGGGGGGGGGTTGAAGCTTTGGGTTGTGTGCTTGCTTTGAGAAAGCTATTTTTCCCTACAAAACAAAAAACACAAAACCCAACATGGACATACAAAAAAAATGAACCTTACGGCTCGAAGTTAGCTTTAGCCGGAAACTAAATATTTTCCTCAATGTTTCTGATTTTCCGAGATCACACTAAGGCGCAGCGGAAAAGAGCATACGCATGAGAAAAATCCTTCCTTTCTGTTTCTGATTTGCCCAGATCGCACAGAGTCGCGGGGCAAAGAGCATACGCAGAAATGAAAGGTATAGATCTGGTAATAAAAAAAAAGCTAAATAAACCGAAACCGAAATAAACAGAGAGAAAATAACTGTAAACTGCAAATAAACACTGTATACCTCCAGATCTTAAAAATGACGCAGCTAGGGCTACCGGAAACCTTTTCGCGTGAAACGAAAGGGGTTCCTCACTGGAACAGATGCTCCCAACACAACAGAGCAGTCCTCTCGGCCCGAAAGCAGTCAGAAACAATAGATCTAGGAAACAGTAGTCGGATGCAGTTCTACCGGCTTCAGATTTGGATCACCAACGGACGCGACCCTCAAATAGCTCTGATACCATGTATAAATTTACAAGGTAAGTTCCTCAGACAGAACACCAAAGGACACCGCTGACAAACAGATCACAGATCAATACACCAGTACTTTTGACGTGGTTAAAACCCTCAAAGAGGGAAATAGTCCACGGCCTGAGCCAACGCGGCCACTTCAGGCAATTTATTAATAAAAGAATGAAAATTTACATAAGCTTCTCTCATGGATGGTTAACCTACAAATGACCCTCTATGCTCTTTAAATAGAGATCATGGACCAATCGGGTGTTAAGCCACGGATCAAGTGTCGATAATACCGAGGAGAGAATGAACCGTTGGATCACTACATATCGTGACCGTCGGATTGTAAGTTACAAAATGTACATAGTTAAGAAACACACTTTACCTAACTCTATACTAGACCAAGTTATACTTAACTATTTCCTATGTGTCGGAATATCCTAACATGTATGAGTCATATATAAAGGATAGAGACTCCCTGCGAGGAGCATCGTGTCTTATTTTGTAATCGAGCTCTGCTCTATTGGAGGTTGCCCCCTCGAAGAGGCAAGTGAACATTGCTTTCTGAATAATAAAATATTTGTTGTTGTTTCTCACTATTCTATGTTCTGGGTATATTTCTTCGCATATTTGGTATTCTGGTATCTTCTTGCAGGTTAAGAGCATAACAATTATGGTATATTAATATAACATTTATTTAATTTTTATTTTACATATAAAACATATTAATTAACATTTCATTAATTTATTAAACTAAAATAAGATAACTTTCTATTTAAACATATAAATAACCATTATAATATGTTAATATAATATGTTAATTAATTTTTATTTTGCATATAAAACACACACACACACACACACACACACACATATATATATATATTTTAAATTATGCTAAATTCTATTACTGAAACATAATGGTACACTGAGGCCGTAGCCTTTGCCTGTCCATGCCATAGTTTGGGCCAAAAACTAGCAAAACAAGGTCTGGACTACCCATAATGGGAAACCAGTCCAGTTCAAAATAAAGTTGCAGGTGTTATCTTGCTGCCCACGCAGGGGAAACCAGCAATTACGCATAGTATTTAACCAATTTTTCAGAAAAACAAAAAAATCATCAAAGTAACCATATGACAACAAATTTTCCTAAAAACCCCGAAAAAATCAAAAACCATAATTCTCGGAACCTGAGACTCGAAGCCACGTGGCAAATTGTGTGGCCGGCCAGGTTGCATGCTGGCAAGCTAGGTGTTGCGCGGTGGCGACGGGTGTTCCTCAACAACGAAACATCTGTATTCATCCATGTCGTCTTCTACCTGCGTTGCACCCATGTCATCTCTTGATTTGAATGGAAAATGGCATCAACCCATGGTACTCATCCATCCATATTATTCATCGACCCATGGAATTTACCCATGGTATTGTAAATGGCATCTGCCCGTGGTATTGTAAAATCCACCCATGGTATTCATTCACCCATAGAATTGACCCGTGGTATTGTAACTGAAAAATACTATAAGTAACAAGTCACATTTTGTAAAAGGAAAGATGGTCCGCCACAATGTAGCCTTTACAATTATTATCGGTTTTAATAAAAAGTTTCTTTGTGGTTTTGTTTATTGGGCATTCTCCTCTTTTTTCTTTTGGCAATTCAATTTTTCAGATATTGGGGGCCTCAACCCCAAGATCCATTCAATCTTTTAGATCTTGGGGTCCTCCTCCCAAGATCCGGATCAGTGGTATCAGAGCAGGTTATGATTCCATGGGAATGAGAGTTTGATGCATATTTCAGTTTCAAATTTTGCAGCAATATTCAACAAATTTCAGGCATGTGCTACATCCTCCACATAACATTTTCTTGGGCCAAGTGGGAAGAATTTTTCTTTTTTCATTTTTTTGCAGGAATGTTTTTGGGCGGCGAGTTTGCAGATCAGATCTGAAACATCTAGTACAAAATTTAGAAAAACAAATATCAGATCTGGATTCCTTGCAAGAAAATACCAAAATTAAAAAAAAAATCGGCCAAATCAGAGTCCAGATGAGGGAGATATCGCTGATTTAAAATCAGCTACGTCGTAGAATTTTTTTTTCTGACGACAACTGGTGGACGGCGACTCTTCTGTCATTTTTTGAAGTTTTTGTGCATAATTTCAGAAAACGGATTGTAGATCTGAGCTCCTCTTGAAAAATCACCCAATTTAAAAAAAAAAATGGGTCTAATCGGAGTTCGGATGTGGGAGATATCGCTGATTTAAAATCAACGATCTTTTCAGAACTTTTATGACGACAGAACTGTTGCAGCGCGAATATGAGATTCTAGAGTGTCCAAATAAGGATTTCCATCACATGGGAAGATGCAAAATGGTCCTTCTGCTTCCAAAAATAGGTTATAATAAATATTCTGAGTTATATTGACTGAGTTATGTCCATTTTAATTATGGAGCAGCATTCAGAGTGGGTTCCCATTGGAGACGTGCCCTTCCACCCCACTCTAGTAGGCACATGCTTTACATTCATCAGTTTCAACATAGTAACATTCAGCTTGGGTTATTTGGAGACGTGCCCTCCCACCCCAGGCTATGTAGGCACCTGTTACTTCATCAACAACCAACATCACGGTTATGGGTCAACCACATAAAATCCTTGTCATTGAAGTCCATTTGCCAGGCCACCCACTGTTAGTATCACAGTTGGTCACAAGCATTACAAGGTATCTCTATCCTCGGATCTTCATTTGTCATGGTTATGGGTTATCCACAAACCCACACTTCATCGAAGTCCATTTGCTATGCCGCACACTGTCATCGTCACAGTTGGTCACAAGCATTACAAGGTATCTCTATCCTCGGATCTTTATTTATCATGGTTATGGGTTAACCACATAAAACCATTATCTTCAGTGGCTCTTCATATTCAACAAAGGCTTCGCAGGAAAGAACTTTACGCAATGGGGACCATTGCTTCTTAAGGAGGGAGGAATAATCTGAATGGAAAATGGCATCAACCCATGGTACTCATCCATCCATATTATTCATCGACCCATGGAATTTACCCATGGTATTGTAAATGGCATCCGCTCGTGGTATTGTAAAATCCACCCATGGTATTCATTCACCCATGGAATTGACCCGTGGTATTGTAACTAAAAAATACTATAAGTAACAAGTCACATTTTGTAAAAGGACAGATGGTCCACCACAATGTAGCCTTTACAGTTATTATCGGTTTTAATAAAGAGTTTCTTTGTGGTTTTGTTTATTGGGCATTCTCCTCTTTTTTCTTTTGGCAATTCAATTTTTCAGATCTTGGGGGTCTTTACCCCAAGATCCATTCAATCTTTTAGATCTTGGGGGCCTCCTCCCAAGATCCAGATCATCTCCCTGCTGCTCTGGGTGTTCCTCCACGACAAAACATCTGTAAGGATCCATGTCGTCATCTGCTTGATGGTCATGGTCCTTCTCCTCCCCAGTTTGCTTGTTCAGAGGAGTGTCCTGCTTCGCCCTAGCGCAGTGTGTGCTCCTTTCGACCCTGGCAGGCTCCGCGCTGGTATGGCATCCACCGGTTGTGGCTGGCTCCTCCTCGTGGAAGGTAATGGAGATGGTGGCAGTAATGATGGGCTGGTTCAGGGAGCAACGGTAGATGAATTGGGCTAAGCGGAGGGACGGCTGAGAACTTGAGGGAATTTCACTAGGTGGCGAGTCAGGGTGCGTCGGGTGGAGGCGGAGAGGACGTGAGCGGTTTCTGCCACTGCGTGTATTTGGGTATCGGCCTGAGGTCAGTTGAGCCGAAGGGGAGGAAGTGTCAGAGGCCGAAGACAGAGGAGAACAGGGCAATCTGCCTCTGTTGCCCCCTCTGCGACTGCACATTCGATGGCGAGTTCTGGGCATATTGACAACAGGGGTAGGAGAAAGACTGAAGGGAGACGGCTCAGAGTGAAGAGAGGGCGCAGTAGGTTCAGAGGTCGGCTCAGAGGAAGGATTAGCTGTAGATGCAGGGTGGAAGATGAAATTACAGACCAAGCTTTGAGTAAAATGAATGCCGGGCCGAGATTAATGCAACAAAGGATGCTGCAGTGCCTGCCCATAGCAGTGCGAGAGCTTGGTTCCGCTGCTGCCAGAGGACATTGGCAATGTAGAGGCAGGGGATTAGAGACTGGGGCGGTGGAAGTAAAATCACCAGAGGTCGTCATTGAGCCGAGCCGAGGCGGGTAGATGCAGTCGGTTTGAAGACAGTGCCGGCTTAATTGCCATTTATGGCCACTGTTAATGCAATTTATGGATTGGTGTGCAGGATTACGGAGGGCCATGTGGCAAGGCCATTTGCCGTCCCGTTCTGCCGCCATTCTATTAACTGTGATGTGCACCCGCATCCAGGAGCATATAAATCAGATTAATTAACATTTCAATAATTTATTAAACTAAAATAAGATAAATTTCTATTTACAATAAATAAAAGATATAGTAATTCAAATATATTTATTCAATTATTAAATATATTAACATACTATAATGGTTATTTATAGATATTAATATATTTAATAGATTAAGGTATTTGAATTAATATTTATATATAAAAAACATTATAACCAAAATTTAATTTAATCAAATTAAAATAAACTAAAGTAATAATACAATGAGTTGTCTTTAGTGTGATTTTTTGGAAGTTTTTTAGGTGGGGTTTTCCAGTCTAATTTCTCTAAAATCCGGTAGGAATTTATTGAAATCACAAGTTTGATGGGTAACTCTTGCACAATCGAAGTGCCCTAGAGGTTTTTCAGGGTGTTGAATCCATATATACAGTAAAAAAACCAGTTTAAATAACACAAATCAAGATTTCACCTCAAAATTTTCCACTGGATTCCGGCACCGGAATGTCCAAAAAGTTGCACTAAAAATAACTCCATAATACAATATGATAGCATTAACAAAATTTTTAATACAAGATAACTTTCAATTCACAATAAATAAAAGTCATATTAATTCAAATATATTTAATCATTATTAATATATTAACATACTATAATGGTTATTAATATATTTAATAGATTAAGGTATTTGAATTAATATTTATATAAAAACATTATAATAAAAAAATTAATCATATCAAAATAAAATAAATTAATAATACAATACTATAATATTAATAAATTTTTTAAGGTAACATATTATTAGCTTCCATCTCTCTGTCGGCCTATTCTATTGATCACTCTCTATTTATTACTCCATTTCTCTTCTGCTATTCCTCGACATTTGTCCTGACAATGAGTCTTGGTATAGACTTGAAATGTTGACATTAAAAAATGACTATTGTGGAATTTCCAACATCTCAGATTCAAATTGAACCCCACAAAAATCTGCAAACCCTAAACTGTTTTTTCTATTTCATTAATGTTATGCAACCAACTCACAAAAAGATAGATCAACGACTTAAAAATTATTCTCTTCGAGGGGGAAACCTCCTCTACATTACATAAATGAACAATTCTTGGATGATTCAAATGAAAAAACATTCTTTTTATATATAGGAGTCTAAGGCGTCACAATATAATTAGAGCATACATAACAATAATAATGTAAGGGCAGAACAATAATAATAAAGGGCTTCTATGGGGCACAATAATAACAATATGGGGACTACATGGGCACAACAATAACAATAAGGGGCTACATTGGTATTATAGGGACCTAACATGCCCCTCTCCGTTAAAAAAGTGTTGTCCTATTGACAATGTTGGACCTGCCAACATGTCAAGGGGATCTCCCCGATAAGAAGTCCCAACTAGACCTCAGACCATTTGGGTTAGGAGTCCCAACAGTGGGTAGTAAAGTAGCGTCTTGACCGCGGTAGCGCGCGAAGGTAAGTATGATAACTTTGTCGGAAGCAAGTGTGTGACTTTGCAGCGAGTCAGGTGAGATGCATGGGGGTTCTAACACATAGAGGGGAAAAGGAAGTGTGTTCCTTAGAAGCCTATAATAGTACACAGCCTGAAAGGAACACACAAGCGGAATGACATCACAAGCTGGAAAGCAGGCTAGTCCATAACCCAAAGTGACAGGCTAATCCAACAACACATCTGCAACAAGATTCATACAATTGCACACAAAATAGTTCATACACAAATGTGTAAGTTAAATAACATACATTACTAAAGCAACCAAAATAGTCCAACTACAATAACAACATCCACATGAAAACATGCTAGCTTAGTTATATTATTAAGTGAAAGTTCCATCCATCCATACACCATTGAAAACCACTATCCCCAATAGCGGAACATTACATTCAACACTTCCTGCTCCTTTAAAGAGATGTACTCACTCTACGTTGTGGATAAGCCAAGGCTCATCACAATACTCTCGAATCATTCTCTAAGCAACGCCTATCCGAAAGCTTGACTCCCAAAAGCCCTTACTATGAGTTGTGAGGTTCTATATATAATAAAGGGTGGGGTGACCCTTCACATTCCCCTTTGACTCTTTGGCTACCCTCATGACTCTTCAACTCCTTTACAAATACCTCTTTACATTACATAGTGACTGTTCACATTCCACTAATGTCACTTGGAATTTCACTTACAATATATTTACAAATAATGATACAATTTCCACTAGTGACTGTTCATATTCCACTAATGTCACTTGGAATTTCACTTACAATATATTCACAAATAATGATACAATTTCCACATATACCCATGTGGGACAAAATAGGTTTGAGTCAACCTAACAAGAAAAACACAATCACTCGGAGGCTTGTGGAAAGACCAACTTGGCAACATCCTCTTGATGGTCTTTGGTGACGAACTGATACCAAGCTTGGTATTGTGCTATTGTGTCCCCGTACTATTTGGTGATGTCTTTCTGGAAACAGACTCTTGCCTCCATGGTTTCCAGGTATATGGTTCTAGAAACTTTGTCCAACTCATCTTGAAGCATGTGTAGCATCATCCTGAGTGTGGCTAGGCCACCGATGTACTTCTGCATGTTTTCTGTGCTCAGCTGCAAGTCATCGTTGGTGGCCTCTCACATCAACTGCTCCATGTACCTGTCAACCTCCAACAGGACTTGGTTCTTCTTCATGGCTTGAGTGAGGGATCCGATTGAAGGGATCCTATGTGTCCTCACTATGACATCTAGACTCTTGAAAAACCATGCATAGGAAGCCTCAATGCTGGTGATGAGTGGAGGGAGTTGCTCATAATTCTGGATCAACATCTGAATTTGTGCTTTGTCTAGCTCTGCCTGCGACTTCATTATCTTATGCAAGTAAAGTGGGGCTCCCTTGTACCTCATTGTCCATTCTTGTACATGCGTAATAGCAATGTGTATGTCTTTGAGAGTTTGGACAATCTTCATGCACTACTGCTGAAAACCATATAGATGGACAACCGAATTGTGCACGGTGAACAATTTGTCATACAATCTTTGCATGGTGGTATCAAGAGTCGATAATTTAGCAAGTATCTCTCTTCTCATTTTTGCCATAGCGGATCCTGTGGACTGTTATGTCCTCTGCTTGGCCTCTTCCAAGTCCTTTTCCATCCAATCATTCTCTGCTAACAAGAACTTGACAATTGAACTCGTGGCTTCTGCATAAGCCTTAGAAGCATCGACCAAGGCAGTTGGATGTCTTCTAACATCTGACACAATCACCCTTTCCTCTATATGTGCAGGTGACACGTGATCATCCAGGAGCTTCTTTCTTCATGCTTGTACAATCCTTTTTTGTGACTCATCAAATGACATATTGTACACATCCATCACCGCATCATCATCAAGGAGGACAACCTCTCCTTACTCGCTCGGGACTCGTTCTAATTCTGGAAGTGGCAGAGACTAAGGTGTGACCTCGGATGTTCTTGGCATGAGGTCGATATCTTGGTCATGTGGCTCCTATTCCAACTCCATGCCCATTGCTTCAACCATCTGCTCAATCTGTTGAGCAAGTTCCTGAACCTGCACCTGCTCACCCTCTTCTTCATTTGTTGGCTGCTCTGACTCCTCAACCTGTATAGGCATAGTTTTCTCTATCATTGCGCCTTGCCTTTCTTCCTGTTCCTGTTTCTGCTTCTCTTCCCTTTCTCTCCTCCTTAGCTCTTGTTCTTCTTTCAGCTTCTTCTCTGTTTCCTGCAACTTCCTCTCTGCATCCTCCAACCTTTGCTTCTCTCTCTTCCTCTGTTCTACTCTCCTTTTGCGTTGTTGCCTCTTCACCTCTATTTCCAAAGCTACTCTCTCAACGAGAGGATCTTCTATGAACTTGTAGCTTTGCTCAGCCTCTGGGTTCTCAGAAATCTTCCTCTTGCCTTTGTCCTGTGCCGGTTTTCTGCTCATTGTTGTTGTTGTTGCTACTTCCTGTGGTGGTGTTGCCTACAGAGCTACTTTTCATTCTATAGCCATGCTGACCAATTCATTGAACTTAGAGGAGTTGTAACAATACCTCCAAGTGTTGAAAAATAGCAATAAGAAATGCTTAAAATAGAAGTGCTAAAAATAGCACTACTATAAATAGAAGTGCTAAAAATAGCACTACTATAAATAGAAGTTTGGGTATCAATGCTGGATTGAGCAACAGGGAATGAAAAATGGAAGTGATAAAAATAGCATTCTATTTTTAGCAGTTCGGGATGGATTCCTATTTTAGTTAGTCCCTGGACTAAAAATAGGAAGTAAAATTCTAATTTGAACTTAATAGCTGTTTGAAAATAAATTAATTAATTCACCATGAGTTAATTAGTTGTGAAAAATCAAACATGAAGTCTATGTGAGGACATGCAATAGTTTATCTATTAATTGAGGAATTTATCCATCAGTTAAAGGGATAAGGATGAGTTCTAATTTGAGTTGTAATTAGTTGGCTCAGTTAATTGAGTCAAGTCCAATTAGATTGATTTAAACAATTTGTTTAAATTAATGTGAGTTCAGTTAGTTAATGCATGCTTGCATATAACTACTGCACTTCAGATAACTGAATATTCTCTCATGAATAACTCATGCATGTCAGTTCAGACAGAGACCCAGTTGAGATCAGAGAAGGGACAATGTACTATCAGTTGGATGAGTATTTTTCCTATAAAGGAAGCTTATCCATGATGAGGATTTATCTCCTTCAAGACTGCGCAGTTGAATTAGAGGTTAGTGAGTGTGTGAAGAGGCCAATTCACACAAGTGGCTGCACTGGACCCCAATCAGAATTGCACAAAGAAATAGGAGGCTTGGAGGGTAGACCAGAGGTTAGATAGAGGCCTTTGACTGTCTATGAGAAATAGAGGTATTGCAGAGAGAGCAAGATATCTTTTGAGTTGATTCTTTTTGTAATACTAGTTATATTTCCACTTGTATGATAATAAAGAGATGGGGTTTTAGGCTGGTGCTTTCCCCTGGATATTTCTTTTGTGTTATGTGTGATTGATTTCTCCATATCAATTATATGTGTTCTTATTTATGTTGCTCATGTTCGATTAAGCTTCCGCTAATTTAATTTGTAGAAGTAGATCAAGTGTTTTGCTTTAGTACATTGCATTACCAGGTGATCTATAGTGGGAATTTCCACACCAAGGATATTCCTCTAGCTAATGACATGCCCCGTGGATCCATGGATAATACACCTTCACACAGTGGTTCTTGCATATGCAGTGGGGATCATACGGATTGAAATCCTTGGTGCCAAACTCAAACTTCTCTAAGTCCTTGACCTCGGCATCTGCATCCTTCAAGCTCTGGATCTCGTACAATCCAATCCACAAAGGAAGAGCAGGCCATGGTGCCTTCTTCCTCCTGTGCAGTCATGTTGATAACCCTATGGAGATGT
This sequence comes from Pinus tabuliformis, assembly GCA_031772625.1. Lineage (NCBI taxonomy): Eukaryota > Viridiplantae > Streptophyta > Pinopsida > Pinales > Pinaceae > Pinus > Pinus tabuliformis. Next base: position 69,084,551 of record CM062816.1, read on the forward strand.
GATATGCAACATCTTGCATGACCAACTTATCAATGGGAAATGTTGGTAGCACATGCAGAGGATTCTCTCCTTTAAACATCCTGATGAAGGTGCCACCGGATGAGGCATACCAATCTCCAATGTTAAGTAATGCCTGCATTTCTTCTTGGGACATGCAAGGTGGATCTTGCTCAAAGATCATCTTGTAAACGGGGTGATGAAATGGTCAGATAGCCTCGCCATGACTCCTTGGTAGCTGCACTCAGAAATAAACTTGCAATACCTGTTCACAACATTCTCTAGTGGTGTCCATGTCCAACCCATGCCAGGAAACTGGTGCGTGGCACAGATTGCATCAATCAGGTACGCAAACATATAGAATCTCGCTTTCTCATCCTTAGGCAGATTCTGAGCATTAGTCACATGCAATTTTAGCTAAAGAGCCAACATATCCGACCAGTTGAATGGCCTTCCTTCATTTTCCAACTGATCCAACACAATGAACCAATTTTGCGGAAAGGTCTCTGTGCTCTCTTTATCGTACAAGCGACATGCAAAGATGATCAAGAGTTGGTAGGAATTCCTGAGTGACTTAGTCTTATAGACCTGATTGGGTGTTGACCTGAACTTTGATGACTCTTTTACCCAACGCTTCATGATGTCTCTAGTGTTCACGTTGTTGTTGGGAGTATAAAGAGTGCATCCATGCGGTTCACCAGCTATGGTAAGTGATACATCTGATGATAATTTTCCGTCCTAAAGGTAGCAAGTTGTATTCCAGTGGCACTTCTCAATGTCATCATCTCAGGATCAATATGTGAGTGATCCAGGTGGCTCCAAACACATGCAGAAGTCCAAAGAGGATTAAGAAAGGGTCAAAAATCAAAGTGTTTGGATTGTGCTCAAAATAGGATCATGTTTAATATCTCGTCATGGTGATTGCGATGGTGCAAACGGTTCGTCAAACCGAGTCCATATGCGAAAATTAGGAGCAATAAAAGTTCAGGGTTGACTTGGATGACTGGGCAGGCTTAAGGAGGCAGCAATTTGGACAAAATCCAGCCACCGGATTCCGGAAAACTTGGGCCAAATTATAGGCAAATTTGTGGCTTGCTTAAATTGACTTCTTCGGTCAATTTTCCAAATTTTCAAAAATGCCCAATGATTTTTTATATCATAAAAATAAGATATCTATATATATATATATATATATATATATATATATATAAATGGTGGTGGGCCATGACCCCCGCCACCCCCATCGCACCCGAAACCATAGCATAACAAAATTGAATATGGGTTGGCGGGCCATGACCCCCGCCGACCCTCCAACCTCCGAACCATATAACTGTAACATATTATATATGGCCCACACCTCAACACATTGCCAAGTGTTGATCCGAGGGTGGCGGGGTTCGAACCTGCCCGGTCGGTGTGGCCGACTCGCTTCCCGGGTACCCTCACACGCCAACCACAAACGTTTAATACACCCAACCACCAACCTTAAAAAACATAAAAAAACGATATATGCGTATTAATTTGGGGAGGGGCGGGATTTGATCCCCCGACCCCTTCTCAACAACTTGACGTGTTTAGCTAGTGCGCCCAACAACAATTCTTGTTTTATCCACCCAAAAAACATTATATGAACCTTTTGTCACATTACACTAGGGGAGGCCAAGAGCGGGCACACATTTCTATGCAGGTGGAACCATGAGCAGTGCAGAGAGGGGGCAAGAACCATGATCTGAGCAATTTCTCCGGGGGGCCAGATTTTCACTTTGTCAGAACCGTGATGAGTCTTCTATGTGTGACTTGCTATTCTTCTCTTCCTCTTCTTTTATGCACTTGTAATTTCATGGTTAAATTCAAGCTTAGTATGTAATTCTTTAATGCATCACAAGGAAAAGATTTTTGGGATGAAGTGGTATTAGAGCTGGTCTTTGTAGATGTGAATTGCATGTTTGTATGCTAACAAGAAACATGCTCCGAAGAGGTGAAGGGAAACTAAAGTCTTTCGATCCCAAAGCAGGGTGTGCACATCAAAGGAGAAGCATGGCAGATGAAGAGGCTTGTTATGAAGAGGAGCTCAATTTCCGCAAAACCTTCTATACAATGGTAGAAAATGTTGGTCAGTTGCTTTCAAGGCTGGAGAAAGCAGAAGGGAAAAAGGCAGAAGAACAAGGTTCAGTGCATGGAAATGGTGGAGAAGAACCCCCTCCTTCTCCTTCCACGAGTGAAAGTTCTTCCTCTCATCACCATCATCATAGAAATTCAAGGGGTGCATCTAAGAAACCTTTCTTTAAATTACATGTCAAATTTGATCTTCCCATGTATAACAATGAAAGTAATGCAGAAAAGATTAATAACTGGATTAGGCAGATTGAGATCTACTGCAAGATTCAACATATCAAAGAGGACGCGGCAAAGATTCAGTTCGCCTCTCTTCGGTTGAGTGGCACTGCTCTCGTCTAGTGGGAGAGCAAATTGCGAAGCAGAAAGAGTGCGGGTAATCTTCTTTCCTCATGGCCTAGTTTCATTTCTGCATTAAAAGAACAATTTTATCCCTTGGGTTATAAGCAAAAATACTTAATGGATTGGAAATACTTAAGGCAAGGCAAAGGTCAGATGTTCAGAGCTTTACCGAGGAGTTTAGAAAACAAGCACTTAATTTCGGCATTGCACTTGACTCACCTGAATTAGTAACTAAGTATATTGGATCATTACATAGTTACATTAGACATTCATTATTATTGTTTGAACCTACTACCATTGACTCGGCCAGTGTAAAGGCCATTCATCTGGAAAATAGGGGAACACATGGATGAGATGACCACCCAAAGAGAACTGCAACAACCAAGAGAAGGGGAGCAAAGCCCTCTTGTACACATTGTGAGAAAGAGGGGCATGACAAAGAAAATTGCTGGAAGCTGCACCCTGAGCTGAGACCTGAAAGGAATGACAGAAAGGGGAAGCAAAAGGTCACCACCACTGTGCAGCAAAACCAAGATTCCGAGTCAAAGGAAGATGAGAAGGTCACAGCTGCGGGATTTGCACAAGGTAGGCCCATTGACTTGGGGTCTGATTCCGACGATGAAATGAAGTTTGCAGCCCTTGGGATCACGGCAGGAGGACCCATAGATTTGGGGTCTGATTCTGGCAATGAATCAAGGATTTCAACAGACATAATGAAAAGGGCACTCCCCGCAGCAGGACTCCAAGAACTTGAGGAGATCAACCACCACATCCAAGCAGAGAATGCTAAGCTAAGGAGGCTTCTATAGGAGGCAAGGGAAGAAAAACAAAGATTACTATGCCAGTTGCAAGCCAAGGATGAGGCCTTGGAAAAGTGGTAGCATAGCTATCTGGAGGTAAAAGCCGATTCTCCAATTTCATATGATTTTCATGATGATGAATTCGTTGCTTTTGAAAAACATACTATAGGGATTGGATCCAAAATATTGAATAATATGGGGTATCAGGGAAAGGGCCTCGGCATCAAAGGCCAAGGCATCATAAACCCCATCGAAGTCGAGGAATTTCCGCGTCGTGCAGGACTCGGATACGCCATAAAGGGAATGGGAGAAAGCTCCAATACAGCTAGTAACCAACCAATGATAGATGATGAAACTCCTTCCTCACAGTCCAGTGATAGTGAGGTCTCCATGAACACTTATCGGAGGAACACTAGGGGAAAGTGCCCCAAGGTAGCCTTGAAAGTTTGGAGGAAAAAGAATCGTTGTAGTCATTGCAACAAAGAGGGACACCAGCAAACCACGTGTCCAATGCTCCATGCTCTAGAAACATTGCTAAAGGAGCCAAAAGGTGAACATGTTCAACAAATGAATCCACCCCATTCACGGTGGTCTACTTTATTAAGTTGGTTTTTTTAGAGGTAGTAGCTTGTTATGGCCACCATTGTAAATCATACGTTGCAAGTAAATATAAAAGTGATGGTGTGTTTCCATCACTTCAAAACACAATGATGATATTTTTGCCTTTCTTTATTATTAGTTGAGGTATTGATTACTTTTTATGTAATCCTTGGCCAAGGAGTGTGTGCTATAAACTCTTGGCAAGGAAGGGTTGTTAAGTCATGTGTGGTGTGCATGATTGCAAAAGATGTACCAGTTTCACGTGCAGGTGATTGAAAGTGTGGATTGAAAAGGACACAAACAATGTGCTAAGTGTAAATGCTTTTGGGGTCCAAAAGCTCCTCAGTGGGGAGGATTGATCCAGGTGGTTCCAGACACATGCAAAAGTCCAAAGAGGACTAAAAAATGGTCAAAAATCAAAGTGTTTGGATTGTGCTCGAACTAGGATCATGTTGAATATCTCGTCATCATGATCACGGTGGTGCGAACGGTTCATCAAACCGAGTCCGTATGCGAAAATTAGGAGCAGTCAAAGTTCAGGTTTGACTTGGATGACTCGACAGGCTTAAGGAGGTAGCAATTTGGACAAAATCTGGCCACCGGATTCTGGAAAACCTAGGCCAAATTCCGGGAAAATTTGTGGCCTACTTAAATTGACTCATTTGGTCAATTTTCCGAATTTTCAAAAATGCCTATTGATTTTTTATATCATAAAAATAAAAAATATATATATATTAAAATGGTGACGGGCCATGACCCTCGCCACCCCCATCGCACTTGGAACCATAACATAACAAAATTGATATTAAATATGGGTCGACAGGCCATGACCCCCGCCAACCCTCCAACCTCCGAACCATATAACTGTAACATATTATATATGGCAGGGCAGGCCACCTCCGGTGGACCCGATCCATGCCTCTCCACATTGCCAAGTGTTGATTCGAGGGTGGCGGGGCTTGAACCCGCTTGGACGGTGTGGCTGGCCTGCCTCCCGGGCACCCTCACATGCCAACCACAACCATTTAATACACCCAATCGCCAACCTTAAAAAACACAAAAAACGGTATATGCATGTTAATTCGAGGAAGGGCGGGATTTGATCCCCCGACCCCTCTTCAACAACTTGACATGTTTAGCCAGTGCGCCTAACAACATTTCTTGTTTTATCTTCCCAACAAACATTATATGAACCTTTTTTCATAGTGCGCCGGAGGAGGCCAGGAGCGGGCACGCATTTCTATGCAGGTGGAACCATGAGCAGTGCAGAGAGGGGGCCAGAACCATGATCTGAGCAATTTCTCCAAGGGGCCAGATTTTCACTTTGTCAGTTTTCGACAAATTTTATATGGTTTCAACATTTCTCGATGCCACGAACTCAACGGTGTTGTTCGTTTCTCCATCAGAGATCTGTAATTTTCAGGCTTCTTCAATTTTGGAGGTATAAGGTCGTCATTTTGACTTTTGATGTACTTTCATTATTTTTCCATCTAATGAAAACAGGGCCTCCCCACTAATTCGAGCAGGGCCCAGAGACGTAGTCCCTCCTAGACAAACTCTGATATCAATCCTGTGTCTTCTATGCGTGACTTGCTATTCTTCTCTTCCTCCTATTTTATGCACTTATGATTTCATGGTTAAGTGCAAGCTTAATATGTAATTCTTTAATGCATCACAAGGAAAAGATTTTTGGGATCAGTGAGACAATCTAGTGAATGATGTCCGCACATGGGAAGGCAGGGTACCTGCATGCAACCTTGTACCAACCTGACTTGTGGATGTTGACATATACCTGTCGATCTTCTAGATTTTCCTTGAAGCTTCCTGCAAATATGTACTTAATTTCTTGCCATGTTATCTTCTTGTCCTTCTCTTTGACAATTGTGTGTCTGCATAGACTCGCAAGTTCATTGAGATTTGTTCAAATACATCTCCAGTAATGCTCTCTACAATATTCTTTGATCCAGCTCTCTTGGAAGCCATGTTACTTGTACTACTAAAAAGCTGCTCAACAACTGATGTACCTAGAGACGGAGAGGACACTCATGGAATGCAAATTTTAGCTTGAAATAAAAAATCACTTCAAGGGAAGATCATGCAAAAAACTGGGCAAGATTGCACAATTCTGGCTCTGAGAGGTGAGGGATTGTCAATTGGATCTGTGCATTGCGCAGTCCTAGCTGTCAGTGAGAGGCGATGATGACTCGAACTGCGTAATGCACAGTCTAGTGTGACTTGCTGATGACTAGAACTGCGGAATGCATAGTTCAGTCTAGCTTTGATGCTGGATGAGATTGCGCATTGCACAATCACAGTGGACAAGAATCTGAAACTGGCCTTTGGAACTACGCAGTGCACAGTTGGAGCCAGTCATGGGAAACCTTTGTGCATTTCCTAGAGCCAAGGCAGAGCCTTGAGATCCAAAAATGCGTAGTGTATGCCGAGAAGATCTAGATTTGGGCCAAGGCACTCCAGATCTACCCAAGGGCAACATACAAATGAGCAGATCTGAATGTGTGAGTGATGGTTGTTGCAAATATGAGTGAATGGTGATGCATGCAATCAAAACAAATGTAGGAATCACTCAAATATAAGAACAATGAAGCTTGTGGAGAGAGTCGTCACAATGACGACTGTTAGCACAAAATTGGGTTATGCATGCGACGCTTAGGAAAGGCAATGAAAAACTTAAAACAACACTTCTACAAGATAAAATAAATCAAAACACCAATGGTCGTTTAATAAAATGGGTAAAACAACACTCTGACAAGCCAAGGAAACAAAAGCGACAGAAAAATCAACGAAAGGCAAGAAAATCAAGACTTATCCGGAAAAGTTGTGCCGATCGTGCCGAAGGTTCCAAGATGCGTCGAGAATGCCAGAGTTCCAAAATCGAATGTGGAAATGAGCTCTAGCAGTGCCCATTAAATAAATTTGATTGATTTAGGGTTTATCATGTGAAGGCCAAAAATCTAGGAAAAAGCGACACATGGCGACAATTTCTAAAAATAGCTCAAGTGTAATTATGACTGCTAAAAATAGATCCTTATCTTTGAGGGATGAATTTTTTCTTTTTGCTTTTTTCTTTTTTGGGAAAGGCTACCATGCATGCATGGAGAAATTGCGCAGTCCTGGGGAGAACCGTGTAACTCACTGGCACATGCACCAGACATCAGCGGAGGGAATGATTCTGCGCAATTATTGGACTAATTACCTTTGGCTGCCTCGCATGCTCTGCGAAATTTCCCATTTGAAGACAAGCTTCCAGCTGGGTCTGGGCAATTCAGGAGCTGAAGCTCACTGCTGGGTTGACTTGCACATTTCCTAGGAGCAAGGTTAGTTGCCCTCTAGGATTGCACAAATAATCAAGGCAGTGCTAGAACCAGATTGCCACCAAGTGAAGAGGTCAACTTATGGTTAGACGACAAAGAAAGAAGGAAAACACAAGCTATAAAGAAAAAGATAAAACTCATATGAAAGCACAAGTACCTGGGCAGTGTAAGACAAGTTGCTGGGAATTTAGTAGGGAGGCTTGAAAACGAAGTGAAGGCAAAATTTTGGAGGGCGGTTGTATCCGCTACAACATTGGTGACACACTGGTAGAACTCCAGCTCTCTGTATGGACCTTGTCTCCTGTAAAGCGAGTCTAATTCTTCCGGAAGTATTGTTCGATTCTTTGATCATAATTGTTTCTTCACTAGCTTTAGTTAAAGATATAACCCCTGCCATTCTCTTGATCGGTCAACACACATACCAAGCCAATTCAAACTGAGTTGTTTCAATTGGGGATGAGGGGTATATTGTTGCACAAGTAATATAGACTGTCAAAGTTTTAGTTTCATCTCTGGTGTTGCTCTGCTACCAGCAGGCCTAGATAGTACCCCGATGAAGTCACTTCAGGAACACCATAATTGCTCCATTGCCGGCTAGCCTGGATAGTACCCCGACGGAGTTACTTGCTTCAACCCTTTATGTAGGAAGCCTTTCCATTATTTCACCTTTATTTTATTTCTTCATTTTTCATTTTCAAATAACTGTGCATAGGCACTTATTTATTTCATGAGGCAGAATAGGGCTCCCGACTTATTGAGAGTAGAGGAGGCTGTCCCTTCAGAAAAGGATGTTATATATACCTATGAAATACTTGTTAAGGTTCCCCCCATCACCTTACTCTACTTTATTGAGTTAAAAAGGGTTAACTGAAAATAGAAAACCGATTAGAGTAGGTGGTACTAGTTAAAAGTGTAAGTGTTGCAACTTCACCCAAACTCACTCTGAAAGAAACACATTTTCCATCAGGGTATCATCGACTAAACAAAACGCAAGATCTTCATAAGGAGAGGGAGTATACAAATAACCAAATGTTGATAGTTTACAAGCCCTCTTGTATTTCACCCTGCTTGTCTCAAGAAGCCAAACATGGTTTCATGAGAAAGGAAAGCAGTAAAACGAAAGCAAAATCAAGTAAGCAAAAGAAAAACATGAAAGCAAAAGAAAAAAAGAAAGCAAACACTACTCCTACTCCTAAGCTAAACAGTACATGGGCCATCTCACGTGAAGTGATATTTTCAATGCAGCCACCGGTGCATTGGTTGGTCCATGTAAGTGAAGGCATGGTTAACAAGAAAGATATTCAGGAAAACTAGTAGGAAAGAAAGATAAAACAATGAAAACCAGCATGCTCGAAGTTTGATTGCGTCCACAGAAAATAAAAGAGTAAAAGCACATGGCAAACACTCTGTAGACATACCATGGTGTGGCACCACATTGTGCGCAGACGACAAGCATGTACACTCTCTTGATCTTGACAAATGAGTAAACATGTAGAAAGAAGAAAAATTTCATTTCGCACCATGACTTGCTATCTATGATTCCTCCATTGCATGAGCGACAGGATCATGATATTTTGGTGAAGGATGTGAAATCTATAGATCAACTTGATTTTTAATGTGCATGAGAGAGTGATGAGGATCTTGAGGTGATTCAACATATTTATGATCAGAAGAGGGACTAACTTCAGGGTTGCGAGAACCTGACATAACCATCAGCTCAGGCTGAGGTGCCTCGACAACTTGAAGGGTATCTACTTCATCAGAAGATGTATCATCAAATACCGGTGGCTTAAAAATATCAACAGTAAGTGAATCAGAATCGTGATCAAATGAATGAGTAAAGAGATCACGAAATCCATGATAAAAAAAATTCGAGATTTGCGTCGGCATCCTCATGATCTGACGAATCATACAGAGGGGTTGATGAGAAACAAAATTTTTCACCCTCTAAATTTTCAGAAAGAAAAGATCACAGATTGGGTGGATTCAGAAAGAAATAATTGTCCTTACCTCAATCAAATGATAGACTGACATCTTGTGTGTCCTGTAAATGATTAGAAGTAGAAAAATCTGGGTATGAATTTTCACAAGGAAAATCAGAAACAACAAAATCACAAAAGATGTCAGGATAAAGTGGATGAGGGGCTGATAGAAGGAGTTCATCCTTCACTGCAGGTTCCTCTTCAGATTCCCACACATACTCATAAAAAATGACAGCGCAGGTTGGTTTCTCAGCACCAACTTCGTCGACAACATGATCCTTGTGAACAACATATGTGGAGTCTAGAATGTGTGAACATAACACAGTAAAATCCAGAGGATCATAGGAACCAAAGGACGAAGGTTGATAAAACAAGATCACGTGACAACCATTAGGGTTGCAGTCCAAATATATGCAAATATCTAAAGCAGGTTGGGTGGGAGGAGGTGACAGTTCAATAGATGGGTTCACAACTTCTCCCACCTTGTCATGTGGAGCTAGAGGTGTTTGATGAGAAGAGGACGAAGAGTCACTCGTGACAACGACCTTGTCTGTCTTAGATTTGGAAGCTCTAACACCAAGGTATGATGTGAGGGGTATGAATGATTCCAACTCATGTGGATTTTCAAATACATGAAGAAGATACTGAAATATTTCTTTGAGAAATTTCCAATCAACTTCATCTTCTGGGATTTGAAAAGCAAGATTATGAAAGTGATCCCAAAATTGCGCAACAGATTCATCAGGTGCTTTTCATAATTCTAGAATTTTTTTATTAAGTGCTTTACAGTCATAATGGAAGAAAGCATTACCTAACTCTCTGATCATGTGATTAAAAGAGTGAATAGAGGCTGCGGGAAATGTGAGACACCATTGTTGAACGTGCCATCTGAACGTGTGAGCAAATAGCCCACAGGAAATGTCATCCGAGGGGACTTCATTCCTCTCACAGAAACCTAAGAAGGCAACTCCATGTCTTAACAGGGCTATTCTGCCTTCACCGTTGTATGTGAGTCGTGACAAGTCATCGATGACATCCTCTGACGCTTCAGAGAAAAACATGTCAGAGTTGAGATTGTGATGTAAGTCATGAATGATGTGCAAAGATTCAAAACAAACTTTGAGGGCTCAACTTGTCATCTGGCCCTCCTTCTAGCACAAAAAATGTTGACGGTGTTGGACCCGCCAACATGTCAAGGGGATCTCCACAGTAAGGAGTCCCAAGTAGGCCTCAGACCATTTGGAGTAGGAGTCCCTACAGTGGGTAGTAAAGTAGTGCCTTAATCGTGGCACCGCGGAGAGGTAAGTATGATAAGTTTGTCAGAAGCAAGTGTGTGACCTTGCAGCGAGTCAGGTGAGATACATGGGAGTTATAACACACAGAGGGGAAAAGGAAGTGTGTCCTTAGAAGCCTATAATAGTACGCAGCCTGAAAGGAACACATGAGCGAACTGGCATCACAAGCTGGAAAGAAGAATAGTCCACAATCCAAAGTGATGGGTTAATCCAACAACACGTTTCCAATAAGATTCATATAGTTTCACACAAAATAGTTCGTACAAAAATGCGTAAGTTAAATATCATACATTGCTAAAGCAACTAGAATAGTCCAACTACAACAATAATATATGCATGAAAATGTGTTGGCTCAGTTATATTATTAAGTGAGAGTTCCATCCATACATACACCATTGAAAGCCACTAGCCCCAATAGTGGAACATTATAGTCAACATCGCCTACTCCTCTAAAGAGATGTACTCACTCCATGCTTTGTAGAATCCAAGGCTCATCACAATACTCTCCAAGCCTTCTCTAAGCAATGGCTAGCCAAAATCTTGGCTCCCAAAAGCCCTTACTATGAGTTATAAGGTTCTATATATAACAAAGGTTGGGGTGACCCTTGACATTCCCCTTTGACTCTTTGACTACCCTAATGACTCTTCAACTCCTTTACAAATAACTCTTCACATTACATAGTCACTATTCACATTCCACTAATGACACTTGGAATTTCACTTAAAATATATTTACAAATAATGATACAAATTCCACATATACCCATGTGGGACAAAATAGGCTTGAGTCAGCCTAATAAGACAAACACCACCATTCAGAAGCTTGTGGAAAGACCAACTCAGAAACATCCTCTTGATGGTCTTTAGTGACGAACTGATACCAATCTTAGTACTGCACTATTGTGTCCCCGTATTGTTTGGTGATGTCTTTCTGGAAATAAACTCTTGCCTCCATGGTTTCTGGGTATATGGTTATGGAACCTCTTTCCAACTCATCTTGAAGCATGCACAACATTGTCCTGAGTGTGGTTGGGAAACTGATGTACTTCTACATGTTTTCTATGCTCAGCTGCAAGTCATCGCTCGTGGCTTCTCGCATCAAATTCTCCATATACCTGTCGACCTCTAGTAGGACTTGGTTCTTCTTCATGGCTTGAGTGAGGGATCCCGTGTGTCCTCACTATGACATCCAGACTCTTGAACAACTGTGCGTAGGAAGCCTCAATGATGGCGATGAGTGGAGGGAGCTGCTCATAGTTCCAGATCAACATCGAAATCCATGCTTTGTCTAGCTCTCCCTACAACTTCATCATCTTATGAAAGTAAAGTGGGGCTCCCTTTTACCTCATAGTCCATTCCTTTACATGCATAATATCATTGTGTATTCCTTTGAGATTTTGGACAATCTTCATGCACTGTTGCTAAAAACCATATAGATGGACAACCACCTTGTGCACAGTGACAAATTTGTCATACAATCTCCACATGGTGGTCTCAAGAGTCGATACTTTAGCAAGTATCACTTTTCTCATTTCTGCCATAGCATATCCTGCGGATTGTTCTGTCCTCTGCCTGGCCTCTTGCAACTCCTTTGTCATTCAATCATTATTTGCTCACAAGAACTTGGTAGTTGAACTCGTGGCTTTTTCATAAGCCTTAGAAGCATTGAACAAGGTAGTTGGATGTCTTCTAACATATGACACAACAACCCTTTCCTCTATATGTGAAGGTGACACGTGATCATTCGGGATTTTCTTTCTTCATGCTTGTAAAATCCTTTGTTGTGACTCATTAAATAACATATTGTATACATCCATCACTCATAATCAAGGAGGACAACCTCTCCTTGCTCAACTGGGAGTGGTTATGATTCTGGAAGTGGCGGAGACTGAGGTGCGACCTCAAATGTTCTCAGCATGAGGTTGGTATCTTGGTCCTGTGGCTCCTGTTCCAACTCCATGTCTGTTGCTTCAACCATCTGCTCAATCTATTGATCAAGTTCCCGAACCTGCACCTGCTCACCCTCTTCTTCATCTGTTGGATACTTTGACTCCTCAACATGTATAGGCACAATTTTCTCTATCATTGCGCCTTGCCTATATTCTTATTCATGTTTATGCTTCTCTTCCCTTTTTCTCCTCTTTATCTCTTGCTCTTATTTTAGCTTCTTCTCTGTTTCGTGCAACTTCCTCTCTGCATCCTCCAACCTTTGCTTCTCTCTCTTCCTCCATTCTACTCTCCTTTTGCGTTGTTGCCTCTTTGCCTCTATTTCCAAATCTACTCTCTCAACGAGAGGATCTTCTTTGAACTTGTAGCTTTGCTCAACCTCTGGGTTCTCGAAAATCTTCCTCTTGCCTTTGTCCTATGTCAGTTTGCTGATCACTGTTGTTGTTGTTGCTTCTTCCTATGGTGTTGCTGCTATAGAGCTGCTTTCCATGCTATAGCGATGCTGACCGGTTCATTGAGCTTAGAGGAGTTGTAACAGTGCCTCCAAGGATCTTCCTCTGGCCAATGACATGTCCAGTGGATCCATGGATAATACACCTTCACACAATGGTTCTTGCATATGCATTGGGGATCATATGGATTGAAATCCTTGGTACTGAACTCAAACTTCTCTAAGTCCTTGACCTCAGCATCCGAACCATTCAAGCTCCTGTCCAATCCACAAAGGAAGAGCAATCCATGTTGCCTTCTTCCACCTGTTCAGTCCTGTTGATAACCCTTTGGAGATGTGATATGAAACCTCTTGCATGACCAACTTATCTATGTAAATATTGGTAGCACATGCAAAGGCTTCTCTCTGCCAAACATCATGATGAAGGTGTCACGGGGTGAGGCAGACCAATCTGAAATGTTAAGCAATGCCTACATTACTTCTTAGGACATGCAAGGTGGATCCTGCTCAAATATCATCTTGTAAAACAAGGTGATGAAATGGTCAGATAACCTCGCCATGAATCCTCAGTAGCTGCACTCATAAAGCAACTTGTAATACATGTTCACAAGATTCTCTAATGGTGTCCACATCCAACTCGTGCCAGGAAACTGGTGTTAGGCACAGATTGCATCAAGCAGGCATGCAAACAAATAGAATCTCGCTTTCCCATCCTTAGATGGATTTCGGGAATTAGTCACATGCACTTTTAGCTGAAGAGCTAACATATCCGACCATTTGAATGACCTTCCTTCATTTTCCAGCGATCCAACACAACCACCCAATTATGCGGAAATGTCTCTGTGCTCTCTTGACTATACAAGTGACATGCAAAGATGATCAAGAGTTGGTAGGCCTTCCTGAGTGACTTAGTCTTGTAGACCTGATTGGGTGTCGACCTGAAATTCGATGGCTCTTTTACCCAACACTTCATGATGTCTCTAGTGTTCACATTACTATTGGGGGTATAGAAGAGTGCATCCATGCGATTCACCAACTGTGGTAAGTGATACATCTGATGATAGTTTTCCGTCCTGAAGGTAGCAAGTTGTGTTCCACTGGCACTGCTCAATGTCATCGTCTCGAGATCGGTATGTGAGATAATCCAGTGAATGATGTTCGCACATGGGAAGGCGGGGTACCTGCATGCAACCTTGTACAAGCCTGACTTGTGGATGTTGACATAGACCTATCGATCTTCCAGATCTTCCTTGAAGCTGCCTACAAATATGTCCTTTATTTCTTGCCATGTTATCTTCATGTCCTTCTCTATGAACAACTGTGTGTCTGCATAGACTGGCAATTTCATTAACACCTATTCAACTACATCTCTAGTGTTGTTCTCTACAGTATCCTTTGATCCAGCTCTCTTGGAATCCATGTTACTTGTACTGCTGAAAAGATGCTCAACAACTGATGTACCTGGAGACAGAGAGGACACTCATGGCATGCAAATGTTAGCTTGAAATAAAAAATCACTTCAAGGGAAGATCATGCAAAAAACTAGGCAACTGTTGGGCAAGATTGCGCAATTCTGGCTCTCAACGGTGAGGGATTGTCAACCGGATCTCCGCATTGCACATTCCCAACTGTCAATGAGAGGTGATGATGACTCCAACAGCGCAATGTGCAATTCAGTCTAGCTTTGATGTTGGCTGGGACTATGCATTGTGCAATCCCATTGGGCAAGACTTTGGGACTGGCCCCTGGAACTTGTGCAATACGTAGTTGGAGCCAGTCACTAGAATCCTCTGCACAATTCTTGAAGCCAAGGTAGAGCCTTGAGATCCATAAATGCGTAGTGTATGCCAGGAAGAACTAGATCGAGGCCAAGGCAACCTAGATTTGCCCAACAGAAACATAAAAATGAGCAGATCTGAATGTGTGAGTGATGGTTGGTGCATATCTGAGTGCATGGTGATGCATGCAATAAAAAAAAATGTAGGAATCAGTCAAAAAGAAGAACAACGAAGCTTGTAGAGAGAGTTGTCGCAACGACGGCCGTTAGCGCAAAACTGGGTTATGCATGCGACGCTTAGGAAAGGCAATGTAAAACTTAAAACATCATTTCTACAAGCTAAAACAAATCAAAACTCCAGTGGTCGTTCAATAAAATGGGTAAAACAACACTATGATAAGCCAAGAAAACAAAAGCGACAGAAAAAGTAGCAAAAGACAAGAAAAGCAAGACTTACCTAGAAAAGTTGTGTCGACCTTGCTGAAGGTTCCTAGATGCATTAGGAATGCCAGAGCTCCAAGATCAAATGTGTGAATGAGCTATGGCAGTGCCCATTAAGTAGATATGGTTGATTTAGGGTTTAAGATGTGAAGGCCAAAAATCTAGGAAAAAGCGACACATGGCAATAGTTTCTAAAAATAGCTCAAGTGTAACTTCGATTGCTAAAAATAGATCCCAATATTTTAAGGATGCTTTTTTCTTTTTTCTTTTTCGGGAAAGGCTGCCATGCATGCGTGGAGAAATTGCGCACTTGTGGGGAGAACCAGGCAACTCACTGGGACATTCACTGAACAACAGTTGAG
Organism: Pinus tabuliformis; assembly: GCA_031772625.1. Taxonomy (NCBI): domain Eukaryota; kingdom Viridiplantae; phylum Streptophyta; class Pinopsida; order Pinales; family Pinaceae; genus Pinus; species Pinus tabuliformis. The sequence continues at coordinate 69,099,992 of CM062816.1, forward strand.
GGAATTCTTCTACACAATTCCTGGGCTGAGTGGTATAGTTGTCTCTCATGCTCTGCGCAATTTCTCAACTGAGGACAAGCTGCCAGCTGGGTTTGCGCAATTCTAGAGCCGAAGTTCACTACTGGGTTGACTTGCACAGTTCCTGGGAGCAAGTTTGGTTACCCTCTAGGATTGCGCAGATCATCAAGGCAGTGATAGAACCAGATTGCAACCAAGTGAAGAGGTCACCTTGCGGTTATATGACAAAGCAAGTAAGAAAACACAAGTTGCAAAGAAAAATATCAAACTCAAATGAAAGCACAAGCACCTGGGCAGTGTAAGACAAGTTGATGGGAATTTAGTAGGGAGGCTCCAAAACGAAGCGAAGGCAAAATTTTGGAGGGTGGTTGTAGCTGCTACAACATGTCCTCAATGCTTGATTAGTTCTGGATGCTTTTGTATAAAATTCTTATGCTCCCATGTGGAATATTCAATGGGTAAGTTCTTCCACTTGATGAGATACTCTGAAATTGATCGATTTCGTAGATGTCGAGTTCTTGTTTCTGTGGCTGCTTTAGGTTCCAATATGATTTTTCCTTCCTTGTTAATTTATGGCATTATTGTTTGAACTGGGAGCTTGTCACCTATAACCTTCTTTAAGAATGAAACATGGAAAAATGGGTGCACTCGGGAAGATGCAAGAAGCTCCAATTTGTATTCCATAGTACCAATCTTTTGCAACACCTTGTAAGGACCATAATACTTTAGTGATAATTTATTATCCTTCTTAGCTTGCTTGATGGACATTAGTTTGTATGGTTTTAGTCATAAAAATACCCAGTCACCTATATCAAATCTTCTTTCCCTGCGTTGTTGATATGCCTGTTGTTTCATTCAATTTTTCGGCAAAGTGAGGTGATACTTTAAGAGTTAGAGAACTTGTTGTTGATGCTCGATGTGATCTTCCATTGCTTGAACCTTATAATTTTCTCTTAAAGATGATGTGATGGACGGTGGATGATATCCATAAATTTCCATAAATGGGGTCATTTTTGCTGCAATATGGAAGGGAGTGTTATACCACCATTCAACAAGAGGTAACCACTTGACCCATTGTGTTTGTTTATCAAATAAAAAGCAATGAAGCTATCCTTCCAAACATTTGTTCACTATCTTAGTTTTCCCATCAGATTGAGGATGATAAGATGATCTATGAGGTAATTGAGTACCTAGACAAGAAAGTAATTCAGTCCAAAAATTTCTAGTGAAAATGGGATCTTTGTTGCTTACAATAATATTTGGGTTTCCTTGTAGCTTTTGAATTGTTTCCATAAATGCAATAGAAAATGTATTGGCTTTAAATGGAAGAGATAATGCACAAAAGTGTGCATACTTGGTAAGTCTATCAACTACCACTATGATGACACTCTTTCCTTCGGACTTGGGTAAACTTGTGATAAATTCCATTGAAACCCCCTCCCAACGTTGACTTGTAATGGATAAAGGTTGTAACAGGCTCGGGGTCTTAATTATCTCAAATTTATTTTGTTGGCAAACCAAACATTCTACCACAAAAGTTTGAATATCAAATTTAAGGCCATCCCAAAAAAATTCCTTCTTGACCCTGTAGTAGGTTTTTAAAAATCCTGAGTGCCCTCCTAAGGGAGAGGTGTGTAATTCCAAAAGAATCTTTTGTTTGAGTTTGGAATTCTTACAAAGATATAAGCGATCTTTGTACCATAATGAATCATTTTTCCAGCTAAATGTATCAGATGTACTGGGATATTGCTACAACTTTTGAATGAGTGTCCACACTTCTTCATCATTCTTCCATTCATCCCTTGCTTTGGTTATCCAATCTGGTTGGATAATAGAAATGGCACAAAGCAATGCTTCCACATCCTCATCCTTTCTTGAGAGTGCATCTGTAACAACATTTTGCTTCAATTTTTGTCATAACCCAACATCTTTGTGACCCATTTTTGCTGCTCTTCTGAAGATAATCTTTGTTCCAAAAAGTATTTAATACTATCATGATCTTTTTTAACTTGAAGTGTCTTCCCATTAGGTAAGGTCGTCATTGCTTTAGTGCATGTAGTATTGCCAACATTTCCTTCTCATAAATAGGTTTGTGTAAATACTTTCCTTTGATTGGACGACTTTAAAAAGAAATGGGTCTTCCTTCTTGAATTAAAACATCACCAATTCCATTTCCTGAGGCATCACATTCCACAATAAAGGTTTTTGTGAATTTTGGCGTAGCTAAGACCGATGCTTGGCACATTGCCTCTTTAATATGTTCAAAGGCCTTAGTTTCTTCTGGAGTACAAGGAAATGCATCTTTCTTCTGTAATGTTGTTAGAGGTGTTGTTATTCTCCCATAATTCTTAACAAACTTGCGATAGTACCCTATCAACCCGAGAAATCCTTGTAGATGATTTATGGTTGTGGGGATTTTCCATTCCTTAATGACTTTAATTTTGTTAGGGTCTACCTTAACACCCTCATGAGATACAATATGACCCATATATTCCACCTCCTATACTCCAAATAAACATTTGGAGGTTTTTGTATATAGTTGTTTCTCCTCCAATAGTTCGAGCACCCTATCAACATGTTGAACATGATCCTTCCAAGACTTGTTGTAGATTAGTATATCATACACAAATTTTCTAAGGAAGGGTTTGAAAATGGAATTCATCAAACCTTTAAATGTAGAAGGTGCATTGGTAATGCCAAAATGAATGACCAAAAATTCATAATGACCCTTATGAGTTCTAAATGTTGTTTTCAGAATGTATCCAGTCTTCATTCTAATTTGATGATATCCTGAACAAAGATCCAACTTGGTGAAGTAAATTGCTCCATGTAATTCATCAATGACAGGAGTGAGAAATTTATCTTTAATAGTGAGCTTGTTGAGCTCTCTATAATTCAGGTACATGCACCATGATCCATCCTTCTTGTGCACCAATACTACTAGAGCATAGAAAGAACTTTGACTAGGTTGAGTTATACCGGCCTCTAGCATTTCTGCAACCATATGTTCAATTTCACTCTTTTGGGCATAGGGATATTTGTAAGGCCTGATGTTTAGAGGAACACTTCTTGGAATTAAATGAATAGCATGATCATGATCAAAAATAGGTGGGAGGCATTTGAGAGCCTCAAATACCTTGGAATGATTGTCCAAGATTTTTTGGAGATCTGGAGAAATAGATGATTTCAATGTTTGAACCTCTAGTGAGCATAATTGTGCAATTACACCCCGTTTTTCTTTCTTTAGAAGCTTTGTCATGCCATTAGAGCTTATGTCTTTCCTAGTTTACCGACGATACCCCTTAATTCAACTTCCTTTCCTTCCCAAAAAAATTTCAAGAAAAGTTCTTGAAAATTAAAAGCTATTGTACCCAAAGATTGTAACCATTGGAATCTTAGTACAACATCAACCCCACCCATTCAAATGGAAATCATTGGACTGTTAAATACATATTCCCCCATGGTTATCTTGATATTATGGAAATTTCCAGAGCAATTTATAGTTCCTCCATTTGCAAATATCACTTGACACAGTGGTGCTGGATATCGGAAGCGATTCAATTCCTTGGCTATCTTACAATGAATGGGTACTACCCGAATCAATCAACACTATTATAGTTTTCTTTTTGATATGTCCTTCTATCTTGAGAGTTTGAGGAGTGGTAATTCCTACCAATGCATTACAAGATATGGTCGGATTCATTTCTTCTTTCTCCAAGGTTGGTTCCTGGTGTATATCCTCTTCTTTTAAAGTTTCTTGTTCCTTTTCTTCCTCCTATTCACAATCTATGTAAACTAATTTATTCTCAGCACAAATATGACCTTTAGTGTATTTTATATCACAACTGTAACAAAGCCCTTTTTCTCTTTTTTCTTCCAATTGTTTTGGTGTCAACCTTGTAGGTTGTGGAAGGCGAGGAGTAGCAACACTTCCATCTTTATAGTTGTGAGTGGTAGGCTTCCTTGTTGCCATAATTTTTCTTTCAATTTTTCTTTCCAACCTGAATGCATTTTCCAATGAATTAGGTTCCATAAGGCAAACTTCATGTTGGATGTTATCCTTTAAAGTCCCTATGAAGACATCATTCCTATGCTCCTCTGGAATGTCATTTACCCTTATATTAAATTTTTGGGAGTCCTCAATGTGCTCCACCATTGAACCCTTTTGTTTGAGATTTAGCAATTGGCTAAAGAGGGTGTTGCTCTTTGTATCCTTAGAATGTGCTAGCATTTCCTTCGTAAAATTGACCAAGTGACAAGTGGTTTACGAGAACAAATCCATCGATACCATACAAACTGATTGGGTTCTGAAAATAAAGTTGCAATGCGTACCTTTTGTGTGCGTTGAACAATATGGAGATCAAAATATTGCTCCATTTGTGGTATCCATGTTACCGGATCCTTGCCATCAAAATTCCTCATATTTATCTTTCTAATATGGTGGGTCTTCAATCCAACGTTAGAGTATATGAAATCATGATTGAGATTTTTTTTGTTCGCATCATGAGTTTCATATAATACCTTTTCTCCATTATGAAGCATTTCTTGTAGCAACTTTGTCAAGCCTTCCATGTCTGCTTTTAAACCATTCTTCAAATCTTCCATGTTGCCTTTCATTTTTGCTCCTATACCATCCTTCAAACCTTCCATGTATGATTTTAAACCATTCTTCAAACGATCCATATTAGCTTCCATTTCATTTTTGGTTACTCTTTGCGAGAGAAAAAATTGTTGCACTTGGTCTCGTAATTTTGATATATCATGTTGCATTTCTTCCTCTTCTTCATGCGTCATAGTAGAGCTTTCTGGTTTCTTACTATGTGTTTCCATTTTCTTGCTTCGAGTCATTTTGGAATCAAACAATGATATTTATGCTTCACTATGCCCCTTGAATCACTTTAAACTAATTTTTCAAACAAAACTTCTGCAAATTAAAAAAAATACACACCTTTTTCTTGCTTTGTAGTAGCTCGATATTGAATTTTTTGTATCTCTATAATTTCAGATCTCCAAGGTCTAAAATTTCGTCCTATGTAGCCCTATGAGTCTTATTTCTAACCCCACAAGTCATACTAAGATTGGAGTCTTCAAGAAAGAGTTATGCTTGATCTCCCACGATGACCTGATTATGGACTGGTTCAGCGGAGAGAATTTGTACGAAGTGCCACGTGTCACTGTTTAGACCTTCAGCCCTGAAATTTCTACAAGGAAAACTAAAGTCTGTTCGATTTCTGTCACTTTTTACAGAATTCAAATCCAATTCCTGAAACAAAAGTTATGACGATTTTACCTAGGTCACCTGTTTGAGACTGAATTTTGGAGCCTGCAAGAACCCTAATTTCCTCGGATCATATCTCAAAAAATATAGTGAACCAAGATCTGAAAATTTTACATGAAGTTCACCAAGATTTCAGCTCCATCTGGTCAAAATTTGAGCTTCTGAAGCCTCGTAAAATCTTTTTATAGCGAGCATTCCAATATGACCTATTTGAAGAAGCGAAACCCTATAAGCCAAAGCTCTGGTACCATATGTTATGCAACCAACTCACAAAAATATAGATCAACGACTTAAAAATTATCCTCTTTGAGGGGGAAACCTCATTTACATTACATAATTGAACAAATCTTGGATGATTCAATTGAAAAAAACTCCTTTCTATATATAGAAGTCTAAATGGACATAATATAATCAGAGCCTACATAACAATAATAATGTAAGGGCACAACAATTACAATAGTGGGCTTCTATGGGGCACAATAATAACAATATGGGGACTATATGGGCACACCAATAACAATAAAGGGGCTACACTAACATTATCAATAAGGGGCTACACTAGTATTATAGGGACCTAACAATTAATATCATGATCCTTCTTCTCCTATTTGTGCAGTTGATCCTTCTGCTTTTATTCTTTCCCTTGAGCTTGTCTACATCTTCTAAGGCAATAACAAGTTCTACTTCAGGACTCACTTCTCCATCATTGTCTTTTTCTTATAAATTTAATTTTCTTTATGATAGCCTTCATTTATTTATCAATAGACTTTGTATCCATAGCTATGAAGAGGAATTCTTCTTTTCCAATATCATAAACATATCCATCACTTTCTTCATATGAACTATTTTCCTCTCTAGAATAAAAATATTCTTCTTAGTATATTTTCCTTTTTTTGTGTCTATAAGATTTTCTTTTATTGTTATGTTCTTTTTCATCATCGTTGTTTTCCATTTTTGCATGCAGGCATTTAACAACAAAATGTTCTACTCTACCACAATTAAAACATTTGAAGGGTAGCTTACCTTTGCATTTTCCATATCATATTTCTAGCTTTGTCACAAATTGTGCTTCTTCTATATATGATTCATGGCTGGAACAATCATGGAATTTTCGTCCTTTTTTATTATTTGATGCTTTGAAAGTTGTTTACTTTTGTGTTGACTTTTATTTTTTTGTCCTCATTTCATATGTAGTGATAATCCCATATAGCTCATCCATCGTTAGTTTATCTAGACCATTTATTTCTTCAATGGTAGAGACCTTGGCATCACATATTAAGGGGAGTGACCTTAGCACATTTTGCAAAATAATTGGTTTTTCAACCTTCTCACCAAGTCCTCTCATGGTGTTGACAATTTCATTCGCATGCAAGAAATAGGCTACACAAATTTCATTGTCTTTCATTTTCAAACTCTCGAATTGTCTTATATGAGTTTGGAGCTTTTCCTTCTTCACCTTATCATCACCTTCATAGATGTTTTGAAGTTTGTTCCATTTTTTTTTTCAATTCACAATGCATCACCTTGACAAATTATGATTTTGACATACCACACAAGATAACATTCATGGCTTTTGCATTATGTTCACTAGTCTTCTTCTCGACTGTTATATTAGTTGGAGAAGTTTTTGGGAATGTATAACCAGTCACAACTAATTTCCAAATATCAAATCCAATAGCCATTAGATAGATCCACATCCTTATACTCCAAAATGCATAGTTTTTTCATCAAACAATGAGGCTCTATTTGTGTAGAAACCTTCTTGTTACACTAAAAAATGTCACCATGGCTATTTACAGTTAGTATGGCTCTATCAACAATCATGCTATCCTCTTAGGCAAGTCTTATGCCTCTGCTCTCCATGTCAAACTCCAAAAAGAGAGAAAGTCTTTATAAATGTATTTATCTCTGGGTACGCAGGTTCTCTCAACCTTACCTGCAGGTACGCACCCAATGTTCACAAAAGCTGCGTCTTTGGACGCTCTGTATGTAAAGGAGCAGGTGCGTCCCCCTGTAAAGGTCAAAATGCGGAAGTTTCATCTTTAAAATGTTACTTGTGGTCATTTCTAGAGCATTCTAGAAGGTTGTTCGACGTGTATTGAGCGCCTCCAGATGGTTCATGTACCCCTACCAAAGAGGAACTTATACCATCAATAAGGGAGCTATCCCATCCAAAGAGGGGATTATCCCATTGATGGTGGACCTGATTAACTTCCTCTTGAGCACTATAAATATAGGCATTGGGCCAGAAGGAGGAGAGGTTGGAAGCTATACATTTCTATGGGTAGATGCTGCTGGAATTAGGACTCCCATTTAGAAGCTTGTGAGGAGAGATTGCCATCTTTGCTTGTTCTATTTGGAAGTGGGTGAGCTTTGTCAAAGTAAAGGAGAACTCTTGATGGACCCTGGGAGGAACTCGCACAACACCAAGGCTCAGGTTGTATTTGTTCCTTTTGTTACCTATTAATGCAAATGAGTCCATTCTTCTCAATAACTTGTTATTTATGAGTTGTTTCATGTACTCCTTGGTCTATGTGTTAAATATGTTTTATTCTATGAGATTATCAAGTGCTATTTAATCATTTGATTGTTAGTGGATGCAGGTTTCAAAGTGAAGGAGGAGCTCATCCGGATCAGCGGAGCTAGACTGCTACAACAGCATTGGATTACAGGTAGGATCTAAACACTTGATTTCTTATATAGTAAATGCATGTTTAGAGAAGGATTGCTCTTGTTTGTCTTGTTTGTCACTAGAGAGTCTTAGGCTCCTAGGGAGGTTGGTTGTGTCCGCACTATCGACTCTTTCCGCCTGACAAATTGGCGACTCCGCTGGGGAATCCATTGATGTGAAAGTCTTTTCCTTTGAATGAACTTTGCTCTGAGAAAATTGGTTATTTTTCTGGCTTTTGGCTGTGTGAACTTGTATTTGGGTGGATTAGCTTAGGGTTAGGTTGAATTTAGTTTTTCTTGGTTTTTCAGTAGGACGCACCCTCTGAGTATTGCACAGTGCGTCCCTATACGCGCTGTCGCTGTGTGCACAGAGCGGGCCTGCACCTGTCTTAACGGGTTGCCTGCGTCCCCTGCTAAAATTTAAGAAAATTCCATTTTTTGCTTTTTTGCTCTTTAGATTTTGGTTTCAATTTGTTTTCACTGCCCAGATCCACTGGTTACCTGCCATAAATCTTCACCTAAGCTTGTTTCATTGGCATTCCTACTTTAAGCTTTCATCAATTGGGTGTTTTGAGTCTCTTTTTGAGAAATTTTTGATTTGTTTTCCTTTGGTCATAACTTGGAGGTTTCTCTCAGTTTTTTCACAATTTTGCATCTTTTTGCTTTTGTTTTTGCAAAAAAATTTCCCCCTCATTCGCCGGGGGGGGGGCTAAATTGTGTATGAGTGTTAATCGCCTTTGAGTGTTTTTATTTTTTGATCTTTGGAACTCTCACCCAATTTTCTCGACTTGCACTTGATTGGTTCTTAGATTACATTAGAATCATCTTGTGTTTGAGGATTCTCTTGCATAGATCACATTTGCATAATTAGAATTCTCATTTTCAGAATATGAATGAAAAATGTGCATAGATTACACTTGCATACTTTTCAAGGGAATTGTGCTTAGATTACCATTGCATAGTTTACATTATGAAAAATCAATCGTAGATTTAGATCAGTTTTCTTTGATTTGAATTTACACAAAAATAAAAAATAAAAAAAATGGTTTGGAATTGATTTGCATTAGTTTTTCTTGATAAAATTAGTGCATTAGAGAATTTGTTGAATTTTCTCTTAGTGATCAATTTCTTGCATTGTTGGAAGTGAATGGAAACTCTCTCCTTACTTTAGTTAGGATTCATCGAATTGAAAAGATTACATTATCATATTCGATTGCATTCAGTTGAGTCGGGTCATAACACCATTGGTTTCATCTCCATTTACCCCTTTGAGTAATAACAGCCTTAATAACACAGTGCTTAATTAAAATTCATCTAGTAATTTTTACATTTCTAGGGCTCTGAAACACCAATATAGATCAGGCTAGTGTCTTGGAGTAGGAGAGTAATTAACTCTCCAAGACAGCAAAACCAAACAAGTATCTCATCTTGTGGTAGGATAAATCCAATTGTTTCATTTGTACTCTGGGAAAGCTCCTCTTAAAGGAGAAGCACGAGCTCGTGTCCGAACCAGTGAGGGGATCAATCCTCCCTCATTGGGAATGACGCCAGACATGCATGTATTACAAACGGTAAACCTCGGATTAACCATTGTCGAGGAGCCAGGGGTCACTTGTCGGTAAACCTTGGATTATTGTCAAGGAGCCGGCAAGGGGATTGAGCTTGATACTCTGCCCTTGCGTGCTGTCGGAGTGTAGACTGTTCCCCCAGGTGCATTTGTTGTTGTTGGTAACCTTAGTGACCATTATCTTTAGGGTTCTACCCAAGGTGACGGTGGAGGGAAGATCCCACTGTACCTGGAGCAGACGTCGGCTAGACTCACTTGGATTTTCTGGGGGGTTCACTTCACTCGAGACGGTTAAAGTGGAGGAACTTGGTCCAGTCTATTCATTAAGCAGGTTGCCGGGGTAACTATTCCACCCGCCACTTCTGTACTGACTTCTGCGATGTTGGGCTTCATCACCAACTAGTGTTTTCGGTCCGGAAGGTTACTATTTGTGTGTGGTTTGACTCCTAGATTTGATAGCGCGTGTTAATTTGTTTGTTTTTACTTTTAGAGACCATAGGTGTGAATTGTGAATTTTAGTTGTTAGGTGTGAATTGTGCATTGTTAATTTAAGTTTTAAATTGTTAATAAAATTCACTGAAGTTGAATATAATGGCAAATGTTCTGGAATTTACCAACCTAGGAACCCATCCTAACGAGAATCCTAGTACTTTTCCTTACTTTGGAAATGTTGGTCCTCCTTATATGGCTACTTTGTCATTACCTGGATTTACAATAGGTTTACCGATATGGTTATTTTCAACTTCGTTGGCCCAAAATACTCCAATTGTTCCATCTCAACCGGATGCTTCACCTCAACAGAGTTCACCATCTCAACATCACCAACCTTCTGTTGACCCTTTACCTTCTTCGCCTAATTTTTCTTCCTCCATTTCTTCCTCTTCGCCTGGTAAAAGCCTTGATGCTAGTAACCAGGAGGCTAAGAAGAAGAAGAAAGGGAAGAAGAAGAAGAAGAAGAAGAAGCAAGATAAGAAAGAAGTCAACCAACCAACAACGACTGTAAGTGTTAGTTGTGTTGAGGAAAACTCCAACATGCACCGTAAACCCAAATACCCTTGCAGGCTTTGTAAGGGTGACCACTTCCTTGTCAATTGTCCTAGTATTCCACAGGTCTTGGAAGTATGGTCAGAAAAATCTCATCAACTTTCTGTTGATCCATCAACTAGTGATAGTCAGGTTTCTGGGAAAAAGGGTAGAGTTAGGTTTCCTTGTAAGTTATGCAAAGGGAGTCATCAAACTCACATTTGCCCTCACATGGATGAAGCCTCAACATTGTTGGAAAACCTTACTGTTCCACAGCAAGAATTTCCAACTGGTTACCGTAAACTTTCTCCCAACCTACCGTCAACTGACGGAGTGATTGATCTAAATTCAAGTACAGTCAATCACACTCTTCCATTGGAGAGTGAAACTCATGTCACTCAGGTTGATGATCCATTAGTTGATCAAGTAGTCGATTCAATTTCACATTCGGTCGATCCCACTTTCCATTTAGAGAGTGAACTTCATACCGCTCAGGTTCTTCTTGTTACATCAGATTCTTCTATGCCGGGGGGCATTTCACCTGTTTCTACAGAACCCCCTCCAAGTACTGAGGTCTTTTCCTTTGATTGGAATAGACTGACAGAACCTCATCTTCCTTCCTCCATCCCTTTCCAAATCATTGTCAAGGCTGGTGGTAGGGACCTACATCGTACTCAGGTAGATGAAGGTGCTTCTGTTAGTATTTTATCCTCAACTGTTTGGAAAGCTTTGGGTTCCCCTCAGCTTGCGCATATTACGCAGAATCTGAAAGCTTTTAACAGAACCATTAGCGAACCTTTAGGGATCCTTCCTAAGTTTTCTATTACCTTGGAAGGTAAAACTGTCTATATTGATCTTATGGTAGTTCGAGGTCCCTTGGATTTCAATTTACTCCTTGGACGAGACTATGTTTATGCAATGAAAGCTGTCGTATCGACACTCTTTCGCGTGATGTCTTTCCCTCACAATGGCAGTATTGTGACTGTAGACCAGCTTTCGTTCCCTAGTCTTGTTTCGACTACCAATAATATGACACCCCTAAATGTTCCTGATTCTAAAGTGGTATCTACCCTGCCACGGGTTAATTATGTGGCAACTGGTCCCATGTTTTCAGTTACCGATGTAAGTGAGCCTCTCACTGTTTGCTCATCTTCCTTTGATTTAGATCTGGTAATTGACATGGAAAACTCTATGGGATTATTTGAACACGATGTTCTTATCCCTTTTGAGTCCCTTGACATGTGTTCCTTCCAGAGAACTATTCTTCCTTCTGATGAAGATCTCTTGGAAGCCATGATCAAGGTGTGTCCATTGACATGTCTTTCTTCCCGTTGGAAGCCATGATCAGTGAGTGTGCAAGGATAGTTTTTTCCTGTACCAACCTCGTTAAAAAATGAAACAGGCTGCAACGAGGATAGTTTTTTCCTGTATCAACCTCATTTAAAAAATGAAACAGGATAGCATGAGGATAATTCTTTTACTGAGTCAACCTCATTAAAAAATGAATCAGGTAGATTTTAGGATATGTAGGTAGATTTTAGAAAGTAGGGTTATGAGGATAGTTCCTGTTACTGAGTCAACCTCGTTAAAAAATGAATCAGGTACGAGGATAGTTTTTTCCTGTATCAACCTCGTTAAAAAATGAAATAGGCTGTTTGAGGATAGTTCCTGTTACTGAGTCAACCTCGTTAAAAAATGAATCAAGTACGAGGATAGTTTTTTCCTGTATCAACCTTGTTAAAAAATGAAACAGGCTAGTATGAGGATAGTTCCTGTTACTGAGTCAACCTCATTAAAAAATGAATCAGCTAGATTTTAGGATATGTAGGTAAATTGTAGAAAGTAGGGGTTTGAGGATAGTTCCTATTACTGAGTCAACCTCGTTAAAAAATGAATCAGGTATGAGGATAGTTCTTTTCTTGTGTCAACCTCCTTAAAAATGAAACAACTCCCTTTTCAAGTTAAATATTGAAAGTAAACCTTCATTCCATCCATCTGGTTGAATGCAATGAAGCCTGGGGGGCATGTACCTCGCTTTGCATCATTATACTGGGGGCATGCGAACGTCTTGAGCATAGTTCCTTGTCTTGTGTCAAGCTCTTTAAAAAATAAAACAAGGGTAGGTTAAGTAGGTAGATTGTAGAGAGTAGTTATGAGCATAGTTCCTTGTCTTGTGTCAAGCTCGTTAAAAAATGAATCAGGGATTTTAGAGCATAGTTCCTTGTCTTGTGTCAAGCTCGTTAAAAAATGAATCAAGGTTTTTAGAGTAGAGTTTTTGTTAGGTAGATTGTAGAAAGTAGTTATGAGCATAGTTCCTTATCTTGTGTCAAGCTCGTTTAAAAAATGAAACAAGGGTTTGAGGATAGTTCGTTTCCTGTGTCAACCTCACTAAAAAATGAAACAACTCCTACAAGTCTTTCCAAGATCTTGAAAGTAAAGCTTCATTCCATCCACCTCATTGAATGCAATGAAGCTTGGGGGGCATGTACCTCGTTTTGCGTCATTATGCTGGGGGCATGTGAACTTATAACAAGCATAGTTTTTCATTTCAAGCTTGCGTAAACATGAAACTGAATCCGAGCGTAGTTCTTTTCCTGTGCCAAGCTCGTTAAAAAATGAAACAAATCCTCCTCTACTTGAGTCGAGAGATTGCCTAGATCTCGTAAATGTTAAGTTGTATATTTAGGTTAGTTATTTCAGTGTTTTTGCATAATTTTCTTACAGTTTTAGGTCGAGTCTTTCAAATGATCTCGTAACTCAACCTTCATTTCATCCAACTGGTTGAATGAAATGAAGCAGGGGGGCATGCACTCTAGCAGTTATGCTTAGGGGGCATCAAGCACAGTTTTATCTCTGTTTCAAGCTTGTGTAAAAATGAAACTACTTTGAAGCATAGTTTTTCCCTGTTTCAAGCTTTTGTAAAAATGAAACCTATTTCGAGTCAATTTCAGTTATTTTCAAGACTCGTTAAACTCATGAAAATGCCGAGTTCTTTCCGTCTTTTCCTACTCGTAAATTAAATTGAAAGTCGGCCATATGAGTACATTTTTATCATTTTTTCGAACTCGTTAAAACTTATGAAAAAGTGAAATCTTGGAGTTCTCTCTTAAGCTCTTTTCAAACTCCTAAAACATGAAAAGATTGCCGAGCGTTTCTTTTACACTCGTTAAAACGGAATTAAAAGACGGTCCCCTTATAGCCCTTTTCTGACCGTAAAATCAGGAAAAGATTGCCGGGTTTTTGTCGTTTCAAACTCGATACTGGAAATAAAACGACGTGTCCTTGATCGCTTTTTACTTTTCAGGTCAGTGGCACTAATTATGAAAGTACTCCTTGGTCGCAAGATCAAGCGGTTCCCCCAGGTATTATTTTATACTTTTTCGGGCTTGGGGGACACAAACTTACGAAAAAGTTCACCTTGGAGTCTTCTTAAGTTTTTCACTCTCTAAAATTGAAAAACGCCGAGTTTCTCCTATACTGGGCTCGTTAAACATTTCACAGTAAAGGACCTGTTCAATTACAAACAGGAACGAACCACTCCTTCCTAGGGTTCGAATCAAAACTAGGTTGGACTCATCCGAAGGATGAGCTTATAATCAAGCATATGTTATCCTCCTCAAGCTTGTTAAAAATAAAGAGGTACTTGCCAGAAATGGTGGGGGAAAAAGAGAGAAGAATGAGCCTATTTGTTATCTTTTGTCTCAGAAGAAAATTTATTACCACTCTTGGACACGACACTTTTCATTCACCTAGGTTGGGAAATTCTTTACCTCACAGTTGATCAAACTACTTTGAAAGTCTTCAGCCGGGTTCCGGGGATTAAATTTGAGTTATTCATCACCAAGCCATCTGTCGTGTCGTTATGTGTTCAAGAGGTCTGCAAGCAAAACTTTCATCTGCAAAATACTTGTCATCCATTTGGCCATCCCTGAGTCAGTCCTTACAACAACATTTCTTCAACTTGAACAATGATTTCGTGTTGTGGGCTTGCCTGCAACGGGTCGCTTTCTATCGACATCAGCACATTATCTAGAGAGATGACTTAGAAATCGTCAGTACCTTGAAGTCTGCATGCATCAATGGTAGGTTTCTCGCCTTTGACGTCAGTTTACATCATTGACTTTCGATCGAAGGATTCCGTGAAATGTTCGACATCAACTCATTCATTCACATCTCATGGATTGTACTGGGTACTTTGAGAACCATTGACATTACTGGTGGTCTCTCTCACACTTGTTAACAGTTTACATCATCGACTGGTAATCAAGTGGTTTCTACCATGTTCGACATCAGCTCATTTATTCGCATGGCTAGAATCGTACCAATTCGGGAAGTAGAAATGAAGACCCTGGATCTAGTTTCCACCATCCAGGCTGCGAGGAGTTTTGTATTCATTATCTAAGTAGACTAATCATAAACAGATGGCTGCGCCCATACTGTGTCTACAAAAGTCTATGATTATGATGTACTACAAGATCATTCCTATATCAGAGTAGTTAGTCTGTTAGTTAAAGTTTTGATCTGAGCATGGGAATGCCTACCTCAGTGATGATATAATCTTATACATGTATTTTGTGTTGAAAATTGCAGGTTCTGACCAGGCTCTCCACGAGATAATCCTTGAAATGATAAAGCGCTTCACCCTTCCTAGATAATACAAAACCCTAATCTATTACAGGCTTCGCACTTTAGGGGGCAATCTATTACACTAAAAAATGTCACCATGGCTATTTACAGTTAGTATGGCTCTATCAACAGTCATGCTATCCTCTTAGGCAAGTCTTATGCCTCTGCTCTCCATGTCAAACTCCAAAAAGAGAGAAAGTCTTTATAAATGTATTTATCTCTGGGTACGCAGGTTCTCTCAACCTTACCTGCGGGTACGCACCCAATGTTCACAAAAGCTACGTCTTTGGACGCTCTGTATGTAAAGGAGCAGGTGCGTCCCCCTGTAAAGGTCAAAATGCGCAAGTTTCATCTTTAAAAAGTTACTTGTGGTCATTTCTAGAGCATTCTAGAAGGTTGTTCGACGTGTATTGAGCGCCTCCAGATGGTTCATGTACCCCTACCAAAGAGGAACTTATCCCATCAATAAGGGAGCTATCCCATCCAAAGAGGGGATTATCCCATTGATGGTGGACCTGATTAACTTCCTCTTGAGCACTATAAATACAGGCATTGGGCCAGAAGGAGGAGAGGTTGGAAGCTATACATTTCTATGGGTAGATGCTGCTGGAATTAGGACTCCCATTTAGAAGCTTGTGAGGAGAGATTGCCATCTTTGCTTGTTCTATTTGGAAGTGGGTGAGCTTTGTCAAAGTAAAGGAGAACTCTTGATGGACCCTGGGAGGAACTCGCACAACACCAAGGCTCAGGTTGTATTTGTTCCTTTTGTTACCTATTAATGCAAATGAGTCCATTCTTCTCAATAACTTGTTATTTATGAGTTGTTTCATGTACTCCTTGGTCTATGTGTTAAATATGTTTTATTCTATGAGATTATCAAGTGCTATTTAATCGTTTGATTGTTAGTGGATGCAGGTTTCAAAGTGAAGGAGGAGCTCATCCGGATCAGCGGAGCTGGACTGCTACAACAGCGTTGGATTACAGGTAGGATCTAAACACTTGATTTCTTATATAGTAAATGCATGTTTAGAGAAGGATTGCTCTTGTTTGTCTTGTTTGTCACTAGAGAGTCTTAGGCTCCTAGGGAGGTTGGTTGTGTCTGCACTATCGACTCTTTCCGCCTGACACTTCTTGAATGACCATGTGTGTTTCCAAAGTCTGCCTTCAAGCAATTACACTATTTAACTATTGGAACTTGCTCTGATACCAATTATTGAACTTATGCTTATACTAAGAGGGGTGGGGCGGGTGGGGGGTGAATTAATATAAGATCCTTTTATCTGTTTGTAAATGAGCATTCATCAATCATTCATTAACTTCAAAACATTAAATGCATGTAAACTCAAATCATAGTATATAGAGTTTAATGTGGAAACCCTTGTGGGAGAAAACCACAAAAACTTATCTTTATAAATGTTTGTAGGCACCAATATACTATTACAAATATTTTAGGCACCAACCTATTGGAGACACTATATTTTTAGTTGAACACCAATTCAACAAGATATTGTGTAGGCACAAACCTATTGGAGACACCCATCTACTTGGCTAGTCATTAACTTACCAAGACTTGTATAAGCACCAATATAAGGTCTTCATGTGCATAATACTTCTAACTTCACTTGCATGCTTCATACTTCATGTGTTTCACACATCATGCTCCAATGCCTCTCCTTGCTTTATACCCTAGACATAACTTCAAGCCCTAGTCAGATTTAACTTTCACGCCCTAAAAAACCTCATAGTATCATTTACAGAATATAATCCCATACTAGTTCACTTCATAGCCTCACAACCCCAATCAAATCCACTTCACAATATCATATACCTTAGACCTTCATAACTCACCCTTACCAAGCCAATAAATTTCATAGCACACCCTTCATAGACTCTCGTGCAACATAAACCCAACTAATATTCCCCAACTCCTCTTGCACACCTTAGATCATTTTTATACACTTATAATTGATTTTATTGCTTGGATATACTTCAAATGCACTCAACTATTATTTATTTATATTGTTTATGCATTCAACTATGGGGTCAACCTGTAAAACTCGTTGGGATAACCTATACTTTCTGGTTGGGTCGACCTAATAGAATCTTTCATATATCCACATTCCTATGGAGTTAGAGGGAGTGTAATATACCATTATTATGGAGTTAGAGGGAGTTCCACATACCATTAGAAAGGTTTCAGAATAATATTTTCAAAAATATATCTTATGCTCCCATATATATGAGCTATGTCTTTAGAGTAAAAATGCCTCCAAATATAGGGTATTCAAATTGGCCATCAAAAGTCCAAAAACGATATTTCCAACAATCTCTATCTCGCAATATTTATTTTGGATATCTATATTCTCCCCCTTTTTTGACATCAATGACAACAATATTTCCAATAACTAATAAATCTAGTATCCTAGTGATCAGGTGATCAATTTTAAACTCAAAAATGAAAGTGCCTAGAACATCTTGAAACCGGTGCCAAATTGAAGAGCTCTCCAATCTAAATCCAACAGAACTTGAATCACTCAAAATCGATATTGTATGCTCCCGATATCGCTTTTTGGTTGTTTTCCCAAACAGGTAAAAAAATTGTAGATTGGTTACAGGGATGTTGACTGTGTAGTCCGTACGCTGACTGGGTAGGGTGACTGGGTTTCTTAAACCAATGGTAGGTTTCCACTTGTCCTCTATGGATTGGTTTGAATTTTTCTGTGTTTTTTGTAGAAATTTTTACAAATCAGCTAGCTCTAATACCATGTAGAAATTCTCATTGTAGATTACCTGATAATGCAATACAACTAAAGAAAAATACTTAATCTACTTCTACAATCAAACTTGCCGAAGCTTAATAGATTTGAGCAAGATCAAGTAGAACACATATAACCAGAAGAAAAATCAATGCACATGAAACACAGAAGAATACTCTGGGGAAAGCCTCAACTAAAAACCCCACTATCTGTATTATCATACAAGGTGGAAATACATCAAAATTACACAAAGCCTTAGCTCCCACAGCTAACCAGCTCTCAGTACAATCCTCCTGGATGCTCACAGGCAAACAAGGCTTCTCACAAACCTTCTCCTCTGCCCTCCAAGCCTCCTATTTCCTTGCACATTTTCTCCCAGGTGATCCTCCAGTTACCAAGTGTAACACTGATCAGTCACACTGATCTCACACCCTGTAAAACTACGCAATCCTCAAGGAACCTTATTCCTTCTGCACACATGAGTTTCCTTTATAAGAGAAAACATGCAATTGATAGTACACTGTCCTTGACATTTAGCTCAACTGGGTCTTTCTCGGAATAGACATGCATGAGTTACTGATGAGTGAATCTTCAGTTATCTTGAGTACACTGGTTGAGTGCATGCATGCATCAACTAACTGATAACTCACAATTAGTTCCTCAAACAGTTTGGAACTAATTTAATTGGACTTAACTCAGTGAACTGAGCTAACTAATTACAACTCAAATATAACTCAATCTTATCTCCTTAATTAAGGGATAATCTCCTTAATTTAAGGGAAAACTCTTGCATGACTTCAGAAACACTTCTAACTTGAATTTCTCCAACTAATTAACTCATAATGAATTAATTAATTATTTCCAAGTAGCTGGTGAGACTAAATTCGAATTTTAATTCTCAATTTTAATTCAAGGACAAATTAAAATTGGAATATTCTAGATTCTATTTTTATCATTTCTTGCTGCTATTTTCAACACTCCCTCTCAACAAGAAAGTAATTCAACTCAATCCAGATCCTGAACCTTTGGAATGTTCTGCATGCAACACTTCTCTCTAGCGTTGTTTCTCCAGGAATCTCTAGAAACAAAAAAAACATCAAACCTGAATCAGTATGATGCATCTGTCATCAAAGTCTCTGACTGCTATTAACTTTGTCAACTGAAAACTCTGCGCTTCTGCTGACTCAGCCTTTCTGCACTGTTGTCAATCCTTCTCTGCTCTCTTCAGTATCTGACTGCTCTAGCCTCTGTCACTTTGATCTCTCACTACATCAATCCCACTGATTCCTCCCGCTACTATGTACTTTGGGCTCTCGTAACAAGGTACAATCTATGAGATAAAACCTCTCAATGGACCCTGCCCAATTTCAGCCTTCTTGAGACTATCACTTTACATCGCCCCACCTCACACCTGGAGTTATGGCTGATGCGATCCCTCTCCCACTTCTCCAATTATGGCTCCTCCACAATTGTCTGAGACTTCTTCTGGGACTGCATGTTGAGAGGTAATTTACTCTCCCTCTCAACCACCAAGTCTCTAACATTTGCCTTGCTCCTCAAGGCTTTGCATGCATCTTGAACCTCAAGAGCATACAGGTTCTTGACTCATGAACCGATCTGTTTCACCTGTCTCGTGGTGATGTGTCTAAGGAAAACCTTTCCCTTACTAAAGACAACATCGTAGCCTTTTTCCTCCAACATCGCAACCGATACCAAGTTCTTCTTCAGTCCAGGCACATACTTCACATCTGTCAAGGTGATAGGAGCTCCATGCTCCCTCTGAAAAGCAATTGTGCCCACTCCTGAAACACTAAACCTTTCGTCGTCACCCATCTCTATGCGCATCTTGAGGTCTTTCTCCTCCAAGGTATTGAATAAAATTTTATCGCCGGTCATGTGGAATGAGGCTCCACTGTCAAGATACCAACCACAACCCATCATCGATGACACCATGCATGCGATGAGGGTGAAGTCTAATTTCGAACTGAGAGGCTAATGCCTCACCTTCTGATCCATCTAAGGATCCCTTCTTGGACTTCGATGGGCAAGTTGCATAATGTCCCATCTCGTGTTTTTTTTTTTTAAGTATGATATGAATTCGATTTGCACCTACAACCCCGAACTTCAAACTTTGAATTCTCTTCTCCGTATACTGTTCACTGCTCCGATAAACTAGGCTCTGATACCATGTAGAATTTCTTGCAAATTCTCTACAAATCTACCTTTGAGATCTATGTAGAAAATCTGACCGTAGATTAACTCGATAATGCAATATACCAAAGCAAAATACTATATCTACTTCTACAATCAAACTTGCGGAAGCTTAATAGATTTGAGCAAGATCAAGCAGAACACATATAATTAGAAGTAGAATCAATGCACATGAAACACAGAAGAATACTCTAGGGAAAGCCTCAGCTAAAAACCCCACTATCTGTATTATCATACAAGGTGGAAATACATCAGAATTACACAAAGCCTTAGCTCCCACAACTAACCAGCTCTCAGTAAAATCCTCTTGGATGCTCACAGGCAAACAAGGCTTC
This sequence comes from Pinus tabuliformis, assembly GCA_031772625.1. Classification (NCBI taxonomy): domain Eukaryota; kingdom Viridiplantae; phylum Streptophyta; class Pinopsida; order Pinales; family Pinaceae; genus Pinus; species Pinus tabuliformis. Next base: position 69,120,476 of record CM062816.1, read on the forward strand.
TCACAAACCTTCTCCTCTGCTCTCCAAGCCTCCTATTTCCTTGCACATTTTCTCTTGGGTGATCCTCTTGTTACCAAGTGTAACACTGATCACTCACACTGATCTCACACTGATCTCACACCTTGTAAAACTACGTAATCCTCAAGGAAACTTATTCCTTCTGCATGCATGAGTTTCTTTTATAAGAGAAAACATGCAACTGATAGTACATTGTCCTTGACATTTAGCTCAACTGGGTCTTTCTCAGAATAGACATGCATGAGTTACTGATGAGTGAATCTTCAGTTATCTTGAGTACATTGGTTGAGTGCATGCATGCATCAACTGACTGATAACTCACAATTATTTCCTTAAACAATTTGGAACTAATTTAACTGGACTTAACTCAGTAAACTGAGCTAACTAATTACAACTCAAATATAACTCAATCTTATCTCCTTAATTAAGGGATAATCTCCTTAAATTAAGGGATAACTCTTGCATGACTTCAGAAAGACTTCTAACTTGAATTTCTCCAACTAATTAACTCATAATGAATTAATTAACTATTTCCAAGCAGCTGGTGAGACTAAATTCGAATTTTAATTCAAGGACAAATTAAAATTGGAATATTCTAGATTCTATTTTTATCATTTCTTGTTGCTATTTTAAACATTTTTATTGGTCGAAGCGGATTTCAAGTGGTCCAATGGATGGAAGCCACGTGGGTCAATGGATGACTGCCACGTGGCCTCCCAACGGAGGTGTAAAATTTATGTTATGGGTCTAAATTCCCTCACAAGGATCAATCACCCAACCACCGACCTAGCAATACAACGCCTTACCACTAGGTTGTATGGTGGTCCTTTTTATACATACAACCGAACAACTATATAAAGTTTATGTTGAGCGGAGAACCTCCGACCTGGAAATACAACGCCTTACAACTAGGTTGTATGGTGGTCCTTTTTATACATACAACCGAACAATTATATAAAGTTTATGTTGAGCAGAGTTGGGGGAAGGGGCTGGGGCTAAGCCCTAGCCTCGGTCATCCCACACCTATGAGACCACAGGCGGAGGACCTGAGGGTCTAGGGCTTAGCCATGGCCCAAGGTCATAACCACATGACATACGCCATATAAACTCAGTAACGGAGTTTGGCGCTACAGGAGAGGGGGGCTGGGTCATATCCCTAGCCCTAGTCACATGGCCATAGTACATGACCCACGATGGAAGGTGGAAGGTGCTAGCCCGTATGCGACTGGAAAGGGGCTAGCCCCAAGACCATATGGCCGTTCATATGATCACAGGTGCAGACATTGGGGCGCTCAGTGGAAGGTTCCAAGAAAGGGGGCTAGCCCCAGGTCTTATGCAACCTAATGTGACTTGATGGAAAGCGTAAAGGGGCCCGACGGGAAGGGTAGGCGATTAGCTCGACCATTGGACTTGTGGCTAGGGCCTTGATTTCCGGTCTATAGGGGTCAGAGGCTAAATTAATCATCCGACAAAATGCACCCGCCATTAGTTAAATTGTCGTTCTGTTAGCGATTTTCGGGGTGGATTTGTAGAACAATTTGACAGAAGGTCGAATTTGTAGGATGGTTAGTAGTGAAATTCATGAGAGAGCTTGGAAGCTCATAACGTTTTGAGTTTTTATCCAAATGGAGCTTAGAAAGAGGCTACTTAGGGGTTTTTGGATGTTTTGAATCCATTGGTAACCTCTAATTTCTGATTTGAGCACATCTACAAAGTATTTTTGCAGGTTTGAGACTAAAGGTGTATGGATCAGTCAGGGTTTGGAAGCAATTCTGGAAGGTATTTGGACATGGAGAAGACCTTGTAGGGGTATTCTCACCTTTAGAAGTCTACTACAGCAGCTATAACTTGCAGGGTTCAGCTCAGGTTTAACTTTTTTTAACATGAAGTTATGTTTATGTGCTTCAATGTGGAATTGAAGTATGCACATGCTCATTTTAGCTCATTTCAGTTGGAGTATGTCATCTTTGTAGGAGATGCTTTGTGTTGCTACTATTTGTGAGAGTTCTTTGTAGGAGAACATTACCTTGTAGGGGTAATAGCCACATGTTTACCTACAACAAACTTTATGTACTTCATTTTACATTGAATATATGAGTGGCCTGGTCAAGTTGACAGACCTGGAGATGTAACCCAGGACAAACATTTTGTCTTGCTCTTCATTATGCCTTCATGGATTATGTGTGTTATGTTCATTATGTTCAGTTACATATGAAGACTAATTCATGATTGAAGAGACATTGAACAACCTGTTGTTTCAAGACCCATTTTTATTCTTGCAAAGTGTTGACATGGTCCTAAATTTTTGTTTTATTTGATTTTGGAAAAGAGGAAGAAATCACCTACTCCAATTTCAGATCACCTAGTTAGCGAGTTAGGGCTCTAAGCAGTACATGACAAGGGAAATTTTAAGGGCTAAATTTTACCCATGTGATAATTTTCTATGCTTTCTCCTGAAAGGTTTGTTAATTTCCATTTTTTAAAATGATTTGCCCAAATTCTATATGATAAAACTATTTCACCTTAAAACTTGTCAACATTTTATAAAAAACTATATGAAATTCTTAGAAATTTGAATATTTTTATAAAAATATTGTCAAACATTTTACATTTTACATATTAAGGATTAGTAAGATTCGCTAAGGTTCCTACAGCTCAATATAAATTTCCATCTTTAATATTTTCCCTGGCTTACCTAGGTTTCCATTCACTTTCTTTTTCCTTGAGAGCCCTATAAGTGTATTTATGCCTAAGGTTCCTACATTTCAATATAAATTTCCATCTTTAATATTTTCCTTGACCTATCTAGGTTTCCATTCACTTCTTTTTCCTTAAGAGCCCTAAAGGGTATATATGCCTGAAATCCACTTTGGACATTAACATAATCCACTTGGGTAATATATCTAGGAAAAACTTGTGGAGAAACCCAGGTGATGCATGCTAAACAAAAGGAAACCCAAGGGATGCTTGTGCGTTATAATATATGTGGGTGTGTGGATGTGTATTCCATGGAAAAGTTCACGAGGTAACCATTAGCCACTTACAGTTCATGGACATTTCTTAGTGTAAACTTGTCAACACTTATTATAATGCCTAATCCCATCGAGACATTAAGTGATTTGTGCAATAAAGGCAACCAACTTGAAGGATTGACCCTCTTATGTGAAGCATAAAGCACTAAACCACTTGAGCTACCTATATATATATATATATATATATATATATATATATATATATATATATATATATATATATATATATATATATGATGGAATGTACATTTCACTGAAATACTCCAAGCACTTCCACTCATTCCAAGGATGGTGCCTAGGGTAAATCAACCAATTGCAGTTTTGGCATCTTAGCCTAGTGAGGACATTGAGTGAGGCCCAATAGTATCCATAGAGGTAGCTAACCTAGGGACTTGACCTTTTGACCCCTTGCTTGTAAGTTACAACATTCAACCACTCAAGCTAACTAATTGAGCGTGTGTATATATATATATATATATATATATATTCTCTAATTGTTCTATGTTTTGTTTTTTTTTGTTGGGATTATGTCATACAATTCTTTATGCGATTCTAATTTTTAGTCGTTTAAATTGCATTTTTGAATGCATAAATGGATTTAGCACCCAAAAAAACCCTTGTGACACTCAAATTGTAGAGACTACATCCTTACTAGATTTTAGACAAAATTAACTAGAAAATATACCTAGAAAAAAATCAAAACATAGAATAATTAAATTACACACACACACACACATATATATATGAATAGTCTAACTTATAGACAAAATATCCTTTTTCACTGGAATCGACGATACAGTTTCAAGCAAGAATGTGATTTTTTATTGTTTAAAATACATTTTTGAATGCATAAATGGATTCAACGCCCTAAAAAACCCCATGACACTTGAATTCTACAAATTAAACAACTTAAACTCAAGTTTAAAAAAATTATGCCCAATTTTTGTTAAAAATTAACCAGAAAAATGTCATGAAAAAGACCATTTCATAAGTTAAACTACGCTTATATATATATATATATATATATAAACCAAAAAAAAAGATTAAAACATAAATATACAAATATTATTGTTACATATAGATATAAATGTTAGATTGGTGTAATAAAAGAAGTTCATACTATGCAAGTGTATGTTATTGTTTTATGCAAACATATAAAAATAGTTAAATAAATAAAAATTATGTAAGTAATGATATACATGGTCTAAAAGTGGATACAATCAAAGTTCGTTTTTGTTGGTTTATTTGTGTGTTTATAATACGAGGAACATCTAAATCATTAAAATAAATTGGGATTGGGCTTACCCTTAGCTACACCAACTCTTACCATGGCTATTTTTTTTTTTCTATATCTCTTATAGATTAAAATGAATTTCAAACCTAAACAATCTTACAAAGCAAAATCTTCAAAATTCAATCAAATTAACAAAAATTTAACTATGATAAAAACAATTAAATATATATAATTAAATAACAACTCGCAATTTTTTTTATTTTTTATTTGTATTTTTATGAAACTTTCTAAAGATGAAAAGATTCTTAGTAAGCAATGTCCTTATTTCTTGAGATCATAGTTTTGAAGTTGCATTTATGTGGAAAACATTGAGATATGTGATTGAAATTTTTTAAAGGAACCCGGCGGAGGAATTGCCCAGACGGCCAAAAGTGGTCGAAATACGGGCAAAATCTTGTAGACACAGTGTTTGAATCGTGTTTTTGATGGTGGAAATGGATTCAGCACCATCAAAAACGTCTAGGACACCTAAAAATTTGAATTTTAAGAACTATAACTTGGATTTACAAAAATCCTTGCGGGATTTTCTCTAAATATGACCAAAATTTCCATAACTTTTCGTGCAATTCCTCGGGCTAGTTAGACTACGACATTTTTAATACCAATCTAGATCCATCTTATCTCGGGATCTACCAAGCATTGAAAGAGATCAAATCTCTTGATGCAAACCTTTTTTAGAGTGAAAAGAGATTTGATCCTTTGGTGGTTTGGTAAATATGGAATTAAGATGGATCTAGGAAGGATTAATTATTAATTATAATTATAAATATAATTATTAATTTCATGTTTTTTATTTTATTATTATTTTATGTAATTTGGCCGAGTCAAAATATTTAACAGAACATGCCATTACAACATCTCTAACATAGTTTAGAAAGCGAAGAAGCAATAAAATTCTTAAAATTTAATATAATTTATGCTAATTATAGAGTTAAAAAAAATAGTCTAAATAATAGATGAAATGACATGAGCGGACTCAATAAAATTCTTAAAATTTAATATAATTTATGATAATTATATAGTTAAAAAAAGTAGTCTAATTAATAGATGAAATGACATTTTTTGGGTTTTTGTTTGAGTCAATTTTAACCAAAATATGGTAGAGATCTAGGAAAACTTTGAGCTTAAATTGTTTAATTCGCAATAGTCATGTATCTAAAAAGGCTTTTTAGGGCACTAAATCTATTTATACATAAAAAAACCTTTTTTTAAGGCACTGAATCTATTTATACATAAAAAACGTATTTAAAAAAAAATACAAAAATAACAATTTAACTTAAAATTATATAACCAAATTCCCATTTAAAAAACCCAATTTCATTTAAAATTGTATAACCAAATTCATCTCAAAAAACCATTTCATTTATTAACTAAATTACACCTTAAAAAAACTATATATAATTTCGCCCAGATTTAAAAAAACCCTATTTTATAAAAATTAACAGTCACTAAAATCCCATAAAAAACTCTATTTTATGAAATTGATAAAACAAAAATAAATTTTATTATTATTGATGTCATAATTTTGTGCAAAGCCGACCCCTGCAACAAGAAGCATGAAACTTGACGGACACCAGGCCTTTTTATCAATATATTTTTAATTCCAAAAACTCAAAATCAAATGAGCTATTAGATTAATAAACCTGAGACTTGATACCTAAATTACTCCAAAACCTCCATTATTATATAATTTGTTGATTGGCAAATAATTTTTATTTAAATTAATCCATAACCTTAATTGTTCAATAAATCAATAATACGATTCTAATCTGACTTTAGATCGTTAATTAGTAATTAAATAATTAAATAATAAGATTCTAATTTGTTACGTTATGTCCTTAATTATTTAAATTTATAGTTGACTTTTATTCCTCGTGCATAAAAAGGGAGAAATGAAAATCAAGTCCTCGTGGAAAACAAGGTTGGGCAATGGGAGGAGATCTATATTTAAGCAATTAGTGGGTAATAACAATAAAACAGAGAAATTTGACTTTTAAAAAGGTAAAATTATTAATAAAAAAATATTAAATAAAAGTTTAAAACTGCAGATGCAGTGTAGTTTTTTTAAATTTGGGGATATAATTTTAACAGAGATTGTGATTTTATTATTATTTAAAATGTTTTAAAATATATAAATAAATTTAGTAAAATTGTTACACATGAATTTTATATATTAAATTTATAATTTAAAAATATATATTAAATTTTAGATAAATTTAATTCGATAAAAAATATAAATTTATCTGTTGAGATGGATGCATTTTTAAATGGCGTTGTTTATTAAAGTTACAATTTCAATTGGATTGTTAAATATTGACGAAATCAACTAAAATTTAATCTTGACTTGTATGAATTGTTTTTTATGGTGGAAATGGAATTAGTATCAAGAATTTTGGGCATCCAAAATCTTGAAACTTGACAACTATAACTTCCAAAAAAATTCTGCCAGAATTTCCATATTTTCCCACCAAAATTGTGACTCGTTGGACTATGACTTTTTAAATATAAAACTAACTAATATTTAAATATAAATCAAATATTATAATAAAATAAAAAAAATTAATAATTAAAAACATCAAAAAACCTAAATTATGATGGATTATATTTTTAAATATAAAATCACAGTAATAATAATTAAAAAATGGTCATTGATCTTTGCAACTTGATTTTGTGGGCCGAGGAGTTAGGTTTCAAAAACAAATTAAATAATACATAATAATTTTGGGTGACAGAGAGCTCGTGGCGATGAAAAGGCGGTTGTCAACCTGCGTATGGCTGGGGGTTGGTTGGTAGTTCTATTGACTTTATTTTCCATCCCAGTTGCTCTGCTCGCCACGTTTGTTCTTCTTCCAAAACTTCCCATCGACAGCCATTACTGCTGGTGCTGCTCAGAAGGATTCTATGAGTTTGCCTTCTGAGAATGTCAATGACCTCCAAGATGAGGATTCAAACGTTGCGCTTCTGGTAGATTCTAATCAAGATCTCATTAGTAAACGGAAGGTGCAATGGAATGACAGAAACGGAAAGGACCTCACTTCAGTCTGGAAGTTTCAACCAAGGTACCTTCTCACAATCAAATATGTTTGTTGTTTTTCAATTAACAGGTTTTAATTGATTGAAAAAAATCAAATTGCTTTTAGGTATGATAAAATTGGGAGAAGAGATATTAATATTAGCCTTTAGGGTATCCCCTGGATCTCTATAATTTTATTTATGAAGCTTCTAGTTAGCATCTCGATTTTCCTTTCTTTAAAATATCAATTATAACCACAGAAAGTTATGCCTGCCTGGGTTGAATAGGTTCTCTTTCAAACTATGGATTATGTAGAGAACAGATCCCGAGAAACTGTGGAGATACTTACATTCAGAATAAGACTTGTAATGAATATTGAAAGCACAGGGCCTATATGAGATACAGCACCCAAAACATACACGGGCATAGATGATTCCGTGTTCACTGTTAAGCTTACACATATGAATTAGTACCGCCAGTTGAGAAAAACCTTCAGGTTTTATCCGTCGACTATTCTGTGCCTAAACACGAAATTTTGTCATTAAGATTTATGTAAATGGCCCTTGATTTGGAAATTAATTCCTTAATTTCATACTCTAGTCAGACCTCTAGTATGTATGTGCCAGTTGTATCACACTTTCATTGGCCCAATGGAAATATTAGGCCACGAGACCAATGCTATGTTACTTTCCATAAAAAGAAAGCATAAACATTTATTAAATCAAAGGAGTACATCCAAAAGCATTGCCCTTACGGCGCTGTCCAAAAATGAGACGGATTTTCGGGCTGGAATTCGTCTTTCAAGGAACACGTTTTGCAAAGGCGGCACTGGTATTTTCTTCATATACAATGAAAGAGTATTGCCAGACTGGATAAAGTACTAGTCTGTGAGCTACTACTTTGGCCTCAAAGAAAGATTCTGAAAACCTGCAATCATCAGAGATGGACTGAAAACAGCTTCATGCTCAACTGGAGTATTCTTTAACTAGTATTCGATTTGTCTAGGTGGATGGATTTCTCCCCCACCCACAGTTGATCCTTTGATCGGCAAGGAACCATGTTCTCTTCTGTGTGCCTGATTTGAGAAAGTATCAGCTTCCTGGTTATACTCTGTAGATGTGGTGAAAGGATACAGAAATGAAGGTGTTCTTTAGTTCTTCTGCAAACTGGAGGCACCCCTGTAATTGAACACCTGATTTTTGGAGCTCTGCATCCAGTCAATAACCTGTTTGGAATCGCCATATATGTTTAGGTTTCTGAGACCTCCTCCTCTTGCTAGGTTCATTAGCCTTTACTTCTGCAAAAGTATTTGTGGCAGCACCTAATCCACATTCAAAGGAGATTGGCTTTGTGTTCAGATTCTCTGGAAGAATCAGAATCCCCCCACCTCCACTTTGCTTGCTACGCCATCGAAGAATCCATGAGGAGTATTAAAGTTTAGGAGAGCTGTCTGGGGCTGCTAGATTTCTTTAGTTTTTCTTGCTTTGAGACTTTTTGGTAGCAAAGGTAGGCTGTCTTAAATTTAGGGAAGGTTCCCAGCAGAGATTACTTTGTCTTGGAAGTTGGAACAAGGCCTCATCCCTTGTCAGCCAGATTTCCCATAGGACAAAAGCTGGCAGGGACTGGTGGTTCTTTCTGGCCCCATTGTGTTTGAACCAGGTTTCCAGGGTTGCTTCAATTGATTCTCCTTCCCAGCTTCTTTTTCCACAGCTGTGACATTGTGAGGCTGTCCAGACTCCAGAGTCACTCCAGATTCCACACTTCCTTGGTAAAGTGACAGTTCAAGAAGAGATGCATGATACTTTTGGAGCTTTTCTTACATAAACAGTAAATACCAGGTCCTTGCCAAGACCCCTTTTGTAGGTAATCCCAGATAATTTTAGGATCAACCAGAGGAAAATTCTTTATTTGGGAGGAGCCTAAAGTTCCACTTCCAACATCATGAGAATGGCAAACATTCAGATTTATAGCCCATATTTACTTTGTAATGTCCTCCCATCTTGTCTGCTGCACATGCTAAACAGTCAGGCTACTCTTTCAACCTATCAGAGGCTGCTTTGAGGACTCCTGTAAATTCTTCTCCGCTAGGGTCAGATGTTGATTTACTTCATGCATTGTATCTTTGATTTACTTTATGCATTGTATCTTTTATAGGAGACCGTTTGGTTCTCCCGCTTTGTATATACATCAGTGTACTCAACAGTCCCTTTGACCTACTTTGTGGTCATTAGTTGGACATAAATATAATTATCTTATCTTATCTAAAGCCATGAGACCAATGCTATTGTACGTATGTTGGTTGAACAAGAATGACCTCTAAAATTCTTATTAAGGTCTCAACCTTGGATCCCAACTTAAGATTGAGTGGCTGAGAGGGTTGTTGAGTAGGTGGGTGGGTGAGGGTTTCGCGCAGGGGAGGTCCATGTTGCCTGAATGAACTGCCTATATATACTGTCTACTGGACGGTTGAGTTCTGCCTTCAAAGGAGGCAGGCAGGCAGGAGAGGGTGGAATTCAAAGAGGACATGTAGGGATGAAGTCGATCAATGAAAACAACTATAGACTACAACAATGTAGATACCTCTAGAATTTTAAATACCAGCATTCTTTCTTCAATGTACTTTGAGAAGGATATGAAGCAATCTCCTTGGAAGAGAAAAGAGCCATATAGGGCTACCTCTCCTCTCCAAAGGCCAAATCGCCAGGAGTCCGAACAAAGTCTCTAGTTGAAGTGGGTGAGGTCCAAATCAGCTTGTAGAATGGCATGTGGAACTGTGCACTTACATCTGATCATCTGTTGGAGCATGATGGTTGGAGTTCTTTCAATAAGTGTTCAGTTGGCCTCACCCAAGTTCGGTCTTTAGATCTTTGATCTATCCAATACAATTGGTCTAACAAGAGAGTGAAAGAGTGTCATCATCGATGGATGTCTTGAAAATGGAATTGGAAGTGCTGCTTTTCCAAAACAGCTAAAGAAGCGTATCCCTTGCATAGCAGCATTTGAGAAGCTGGTCCCAAATTGAAAGAAAGCCTTGAAAATTGGACACCTAAATAGCTTAATAAGTATAGGTAGGGGTAATCTTAACTGGTTCTCCTCTGATGGAGAAATGCAACCAAGCCATAGTATCTTTGGTTGCACTAAAAAACGTATTCTTAGTCTTACTAAGGTTAACAACCCCAACTTACGAATGTCAGAAAAACAATCCAACGAATCAAACTGTGACTGAAGACTCTTGAGAGAGGAAGCAATTAAGACGAAATCAGTCAACGACAATAAGTGCTTAGACCATGGTGTAAAATGCACTATTCATTGGCATGTGTCATCTCCCTTAGAAACTAGTCAAGCTCATGATTCAATGTAAATCCTGATTAAGTTGGGGAAAAGAGTGCAGCCCTGCTTAAGCCCTTCAGCACTTAGAATAAGGTCAGAGAAGCCATTGGGTTTGCAAAACCAGCTTATAACTGATCCATAAAGCCTCATGATAGCAGTAATGAGGGCTTGTGAGATACCAATATCTCAGTCTGTTGAAAAGTAAATGCCTGGGTATGGAATCAAAGTCCTTCCTGAAGTACACAAAACAACAATAAATCTTAGCACATTTCTGTCTAGCTTCTTCAATGATAGCTTGTAAAGTGAAAATGTGGTTGATGGCTTGGTGGTCGTTCCTGAAGCCTGCCCTCTAGATCTGAGATTGTTCTTCTCCAAATCTACTGATCAGTGCATATCAATCACCTCATCATAAAATATTGCGTGTGCTCAATCACAATAGCCCTCTTATTTTTCAGAACAAGAATAATCCTAGATTTATGAATATGAAGAATAATGTATCATGACCCGGATAAAGGGAATATTCAATATCAGATTTTCATTTCTATAAATTGTATTCTAATCTGTGGAGCTTTGACTTCTTGTGTCTAATCATAGTCATGTGTCTGCAATGTTGGGTTTCAAATATATGATGAGGTTGAGACTTGAGCATGCTTGGATAAATAATCGAGCTTCATTCTAACACATTGCATCCAGCCAGTATTTCACCTCCCAGCATTAAGAGCACAGAGCATTTACTAGACAAGCATGCCAGGACTGGGAACCACAATTGGATTGGGTTTACCATTTATGGTGGTGTGAACAATACCAATTTTCTCTAAAGTTTGTTTCCATATTGAATTTCCAGGAAAGCATTCTTGTTTCTCATGCTATAGCATTTTGTCATTAGTGGTAGACAAACTCTCTATAGACTATAATCTTCTAAGAAGTTTCATGGTTGTTTTCCTGCTTCATGAGATGACAATTGTACCAATTCGTCTTTGGCATTGCTCATCATCACAGGTTTCATTGGTAGGAAATACAAATAAATTATGAGTCATGTAAAGGTGTTGAATTTGTTGATTTTGGAATCAAAACAAATAATGAGAAAAAAATTGATCATATGCAAATCGTGGGGTTATATGTCAAGACTCAAAACACATGCTTTTACTATTTTTTGAGTAACTACTTTGTTAATCTATGTCTTGTAGCAATCAAATATATTATGTATACATTTTGTGGAGGAGATCCACATTATTCCATTCAAACATGATTTAATAAGGTTCTATTATATTGAATATGACATCCACAAAGTTCTCACAATGACGTATGTTTGGCACTTCTGTGGGCAGTGATAGTGATTCAGACAGTGAGGAGGAGGAAGAACATTGTCAGTCTTGTGGCTGTGTCATTATGTAGGGTCTTAGATCATTTATCAGGAAAGCAAAATGCACCTTGCTTTGCATGAGAGCGAGCATTTTATGTGCTTTTTGTGCTTCAGATGACCCGTCAGAAGAGGATTACCTTCTGTATCTACATAATTGAGAGAATTCCAAGGAAAACGATCAGTATGGATCTGATAGTGTCCTTTTCTGGTTATGCATATTATCATAATTGAGTAGCCACGTGTGACAAGTCATCAAACTTCTGTTTTAAAGGAGAAAGTATGAGGCTTGTAATTGATGTTTGGCAAGTATTTTGATCATGATGGATGTTATTTTAAGTACAGTAAGCAATATAATGAGAGCTGATTCATTGAGTCGTTTCTCTTTTTGGATGCAATGAGTATAGAAAACATCTTGGAAGCAAGCTTGGTTTGAACTTCAAATACATTTCTTTTTAGAGTTAGAATGGCCTTTTCCCTCTTCCAAAAGTGAGGCTTATTTCACACCACGCTCTTTTCTGCTCTAAATATTGTAAAAAACAAAGCTTGATAATTCTGGAAGTACAATCCTATTAGTAAGAAATCAGATCTCAGACAAGAGAGAGTTAATCAAACATTTTCATCCTTTTACTCATCGACATTTTTTTCCTGTTTTAATAGGTTGTTTGGTAGATGTAACAAAAATTTCAAAGATGTTAACTTATAAACTAATTGTAAAACACCATAGCCCAAATGCACTAACAACCCTTTCCCCGACATTCAAAATAACAAAAAGGGAAAATTGGGGATTTTGGCTGGATGGAATTGCAGATACCAAATGTTAAAATTGTACACTTCAGTTGCATGAGGGGTATTTGAGGGTGCTGAATCTATCTCTACATTAAAAATAACAATTTCATTATCCAACATTGCAATTTTGACAAATATCTCTAGACCATATTTTGGTGATGGCAAACCTGAAAAAACAAAAAAATTATAGAATGTCTAGCCTTTTTCATAAAAACTTTTAGTAGAAGGGGAAAAATCATAATCCTTTGTTTATCATAATGATAGATACATATTTTTTTTCATGATTTTATTTTCTTAAATAAATAAATTATATTAATATCTGTACATGACCAAAATAAGTAAATGTTAAAAATACAACCAACAGAAAGCAGTCAAGGAGCACCTCATGCATTTCCAATAAAATAAAAAAGAAAACATCACACAAAACATGGAAGAAGTGCTAAAAGAATACAAGCCAATTGGTATCCAAAGTAATTAGCAATGCAGAGTTGTTCCTGCTAATCATCATAAAGTAGTGGGGCCAACTAAAAGACTCTAAAAAGAAGTGCTAAAACAACTAAAAAAAATACAACCCAAATGCTATTGTTCCTGCTAATCATCATAAAGTAGCGGGGCCAACTAAAAGACTCTAAAAAGAAGTGCTAAAACAACTAAAAAAATACAACCCAAATGCTATCGAAAATAATCAACAATGTGGAGTCGTTCTTACTAATCATCATAAAATAGTGGAGACCAACTAAAAGGCTTTAGGTTATACAATTTTGACTCGGGGTATGAGCACTTTGGAAGACACACATGAAATTTCCCAATACATACATGTTTTTATTAGGAATGAGCAATTTGGAAGATGCACATGGTATTTTTTCAATCATTTCCAATAATAACATGGAAGTGGAAGTGGTTTTATGAGGGGTTTGAAAAAAAATGCGCGTACACAATTATAATAATACTGATTAGACCAACTAAAAGGCTTTATTTTATACCATTTTGACCTGGGGAATGAGCACTTTGGAAGACATACATGAAATTTCCCAATACATACATGTTTTTTTAGGAATGAGCAAAGTTTTTATTAGGAATGAGTAATTTGGAAAATGCACATGGTATTTGCAATAACATGCAAGTGGAAGTGGTTCTACGAGGGGTTTGAAAAAAATGTGTGTATACAATTATAATAATATTGATTAAGGGTCCGAAGTAAAATTTCAGAATAAAAAGTGTACCGATTTATTTTGTTTTAATATTTTCAATATTATAATCAAATTATTAATAATTTACAATAGAATTTTCAATATAATTGCACATTGGTTTCACTACTAAATTAAATGATAGCATTTTAACAATTTTAATTATATTATACCTTATTAAAATCAAAGTCACTTGGTTTCTGATCATGGTCAAATTTGAGAAAAATGGATTTTAGAAGTTTTACCCATCCAAAAACATTTGATAAAATTTGCTATTGAGTTCAGCAAATAAAATAGCATGAATATATATATAGATAGATAGATAGATAGTAAGTCACCTAGTTTATGTTTCTGTTTGATTTCAAAGGACGATGAAAGTTTAAAAAAGCTCAGAAAATTTATTATATATGTACATATATTTCAAGGAAAATTGTCATTTTTACTTAACGAGAAACACAATCACATCTTTTAGATGCCTACTAACTTGAATAGGGCTTAGAATGCTTCCTATGAAACACTCAATTTACAAATTCAAAAAATGAGCTATTTGAAAAAACCTATGAGATTTGTGTGGATCTTTCATTATAAAAGTCAATTGTTCTTAAGTTTTAATCCTTGTTACATGAGTACATATTATATTAGAGTTCAAAATACTTCCCAAGATAACAACGGAATTGCATCCATTATCTATCATAAACAACTATTACTAGGAAATTGGTAGAAACACACATGGATCAAAAGCACAAGGAACAAGGAAACTAATCTTTTGTTTCAGGGATATAACATTGTAGTGATGGACTACCCATCTATACTTTCTTTATACACATCCTTGCCTTGTCCCACTTGATGACCCTCTTTTGATAACTTGTTTGCTTCCATATATTACTTCCTATACATGTGATAAATTTCAAGAATCAAAATTTCTTGCCACTTTATTTTTGAATAGTAAGGTAGAACCATCCATCCATGTAATAATAGATTTAGAATCATAATAAATATGAATAGGCTTTATATTTTCCTCCATGGTGGTTTTTAGAAGCAATATTTGAACCATAAGTTTTACAAAGTTATTGGAGCCATTCCCTAATGTTGTGTTTACTTTAAAGACATGAACATTAGACAAAAATAAAACACACCAAGTACCTCTCTTCCCTTTTGTGTTCTAAGGTTAAAACTCTTATGGTTGGTTTCTAGCTACCCATACTCCCTATCATAACGAAAAGGAACGACGCTCCATTTAATTCCTTCTTTCCCACCAACTTAAGGCATTGATCCACTATATCCCCTACCTAACCTCCCCGAAATCACAAGAATCAATCAATTTCTACCCAAAATTGCTTGACATAATAGCATTTAACAAACGCATGGCCCCATCTTCCTCACTTCATTTGCATGATAAACATATCCTAGGACCTTGCTTCACTATTTTCTAGAGATTCTCTTAGGTTAAGACTATTTTTTAAAGCTAGTGATATGAAGATCTGTCTTCTTTTGCGAATTGACCTTCCATAGCCTTTTCCACCACTAATCTCTATCCTTTAAATTAGTAGAAAAGTTTTCTTGGTAGCCCATTTTCACTAAACACAAACCTAAAGATTATTTTTTGCCACATTACAATGTCATGATCCTATGAAACTCTTACGTGATTTTTTGTAAGCATTCCATACATCTACATCCTCCCCTTCCAATCCTATTGCATCTGTCATCTTCTAGCTTCACTATTAAATACTAGGGGATTTTTTTATCTATACCTTACTTAAGAGAGTGAAAATACCCCTATGCAACAATAATTGTATTAGCATCTTTTGCAACTTGTTATCATTTCTACAACCCACCAATAGATTTATCCCTACCCTCATTTGTTTCACATTACATGTTTGCATTTCTATCTGATTTCCTATGAATGGGAACGAGTGCACCAAATCTTTATAATGAGTTAGCACATTGCTTATTGATTTCCTCTAGCCCTTGATATAATCAAGAATAGTGTTGAGGTTGATATATTTTTGCACAACATCTCTTTCCATGAACTTTACTAGGTGATCACCCTACACTAACTCTTAGCTACTAAGGTTTTCCCAAATAGGTCTACAAATTTCAAGCCCCACCCTCCTTTGTTCTTTGGTTGAGCAATAACCTTCCATTTAACAATAGGAATCCCCTCATTCTATTTTTTTCCTCGACCATAGAAACCTAAACACCTTCCTCATGAAAATTTTCTCAAGAACCCCTTTAGGCATATATGCTAAAGTATGCTAGAAAATAGGAATGACATTTAAGATTGATTTGGCCAAACTTTACCTTCCACCACTAGATAACCACCTATTGCACCAATTATTTATTCTAACCTCTATTTTATCCTCCAGCCATTGCTAATCTATTTTACCATACCCATTAGGCTTTAAAGGTTACCCTATGTATTTGAAACCCTCATGAAGTCTAATACTTTTGAAAGGAAAGAGATCAAGGCATTGATTTTTTGACCCATCATTTTTTCTAATAAAAGAAGTTGAAGATTTCCCAATGTTTACCTCAATTTCTGTGGTTGTGCTATACAAATATATTATTTCTTTGAAACTTCTTGCTTCTCTCACTGCACCATTTATAAATAATAATACATCACCCACAAATAGTAAACGAGATAGAGAACATGTCTTTCCACTTTTACCCCTACAATAAATATAAAGCGTTTTGCCTCTTTTATAAATCAACTAAGCCCTTCAATGATTATTAAAAACAATGAGAGAGAATGGACATCCTTGTCTTAATCCCTAAGGAGAAAAACAAAAAAAATTGAAGTTGACTCATTTATTAGCATTGCTAAAAGATACTAAAATAATACATCCCATGATCCAATTTACCATAGGCAAGGTGAATCCAATTTGTATCAAGTCCATTATAATGTACAACTAATTTGCCTCATCATATGCATTAGATAGGTCTATCTTCATCACCACTACTGGATTGTTCTTTAGTTTCATTGAATGAATACCTTTTTGAGTGGCCCCTATTACATCATGGATTAGTCTTCCTTCCAAAAATAACCAAATTGCTCCTTTGAAATTCCCTTAAAAAAAAGCTTTTTAATTCTAATAATCAAGATTTTTTTAATATATATATATATATATATATATAGAGAGAGAGAGAGAGAGAGAGAGAGAGATGCTTGTAATTACTTTCATAAAAAAATGAAAAGAGATTACATTTTGCATATACACTATGTCAGTGTATTCAAGTATTTTCTTTCCTGTGACATGTGTAAAGCATGCCACAAGGAGTCACAAACTGGTCAGTATTAAGACCTGTAACTAATAGTTACTAAAAATATATTGATACAAAGTATTTTGCAAGATATAAATGCCATTTGAAATAGTTTATGGCATGTATATGAGAAATCTGGCAGTAAACAAGAAAACCCTTGTACATAGGAAACCACCTTACAGGGCCACATACCCCCATTCAAACAAATAGACATACATAAAACCCAACTCAAAAATCCACTGGCAAGCAAGCCCTCAGGCTGAAAACTCCAAGCAACAAAAAATAGAGCAAAGAGCAACATACAAAAAGAGGTGGTGATGATAAACACAATGACCAAGGTGTTGAAACAGCTTTAAAGCAGACATCTAGAACCCAGATCCGAAAAAAGCTTGCAACAACAGAGCATAGGTGACGACAAAGGATTCAAACCTTGTAGAAATCCCATAGAGATCAACACATGAGAAAAACTAGAGGCATCGACGGTGACAATGAAAAGGAACACTGATGACAGGCACAATGCTAAGACGCTGAGGTGGCAACAATCGTAGTGAATCAAAGCACCACCAGAACCCTCATATGAATGGGCTGCACTAGCAGAGTGAAGGAAAGAGGCCAAGGCATAGGCACCTGACACACCAGATGACCCCAATAAATTGGAAACAACAACCCGCATAAGGGTTCAAAGGTGCCTAGGGTTCCCCCGTTGCGCCCCTTCCTCTCCCATCCCCTTATCTTTTGCCAATATTTTTTATATATACAATTGTATAATGATATTGATTTGAACTCCTTAAAGCTATCTAAGTTTTCCTCCTTAGGAATTAAAGCCAAGAAAGTAGCATTAAGTGCACCTAGAACTTTTACTGAGCTTTTGATCTCATTTATCACTCTTGCATGTCTTCTTCAAGCAAGTTATAAAACCTTATATAGAATTCCATAAGAAATCCATCTAGACTAGGACTTTTGCCTTGTTTGAATAAAGAAAGATCAACCTTTAATTCCTCTTGAAAACTTCGTTGATCACATTCTTCAATTAGAAACCTTGGGAAATAAGATGTTTTACCATTTTATGATCCGAATACTAAAAATGTTATAAGAAACTAGATGTACACACCATGTACACCAAAGTGAGTTTGAAATACAACTCCAATATAGATAAGAGAGGAAAATTACCTAATATCTCTTTAAAAAATAGGAGAACCTCCTCTAAATACCATAATACATTCATACATGCAAATTACATGCCCTCAATAATGACTTCATGGTTTCTATATATGCCTATTCACACATTGCACATGTAGCCCTTCCTTATTAGGTTGACCCTATTACATCTACATTTACACATTACATATACATTTATCCCCATGCATGCCCCTTGTTGGGGTCATATCATTTACATTTAACCCCATATATCCCCCTCCTAGGGGTCATATCATTTACATATAACCTTGTATGCCCCCCTTGGTTTCATATCATAGTATCCTCCAAAAATATTTGATCTCAAAGCTTTGCAATTAAGGGTATTACATGTTATGAAACCAAATAATATGATTTCCTTATATTCCTACAATCTTCTTGTCATTGATGATGTTCTATCCATCCAAACTCAATTCTTTTCAATCTTAATGCTTGATGGCAAGTTGTTACATAATTTTCTTTCCTTTGATTCCATGTAATGTTGTTAAGGGTTCTCCAATTTGTAGTAGTTGTTAGTCTTTGATAATATTCTTTTGAACAACGATTTTGTGATGCCTTGTTCCATGAATATTGATGAGTATTCCAACTTCTTCCTTGATTATGTTGTTATTGATTTTCTTGTTTTCCATGAAATTGTTCCTGGTGATGAGCATGTTGATATAGTTCATATTTTATGGATTTCCTTCAATCTACATACCCATTTCATTTGCCTTATTTTCAATGACAATGGCCTCCTCTATCCTCTTTGCTTGGCCTTAATTACTCTAGCCTTGGAGATTATACCATCATATTGACATGCACATCCTCTAAATGGTGTTCAAATTCATCTAGTATCATTTGGTGACCATTTTGAATTGTCTTCTTTCTCCTTTTGAAGCTAGAATGTGACCCCATCTATTAAATTTCAACATCTTTCTTCAAATTTATGATTTTACCTCGTTTGTGTGTAGGACTTCTTCAATCTTCTTGCAAATTTCCTCTTCAAGTATTTTGGTAGTTACTTTGTGTAAGATCCTTGTTCCTTCTTGAAATTGATAATGCTTATTTTCTTGTTTCAATACCTTGATGTCATCTAATAGTTTTCTAGTATGGTTTCATAATCTACATTATTTTCATCTTTCTTTTCAATTCTTTCCTTAAATCATCCTTTTTTCAATTCCCCTTGCTACTATTTCTTCATTTTAATTGTTGAATCTCCTCAATGAATGCTTCGTGAAGGTTCTGTATTTCTCCTCACTGTTATTTTTTTTTTTATCTCTTCTTTAGTTTTTTTCAATTCACCTCGAATTTTATGTACTGCTTCCATTTTTTAGTCTTTGATCCATTTTGTTGGAACAATTATTCAATTTTTTCTCATGTGATGTGTTATCTAGTATCTTCATCAAAGCCTTTCCACCACTTGGAAGCTTTACCTTGAAAAGAAAATTAAAAAATAAGGACTTGAAAAAGCTTCATTTATCAATCTCAACCATTCCTCGGGATTGATTTCATCTCTATCTTCATCTCCAAAAAAGTGAGGTATTTCCATTGATTCTTAAGTGAGGTCTAATCCAAACCCTCAATTTACAACCTTAATATGTTAAAATTAATGATCTCAAATAGTTATTGATACTTTTCCGAGTTTATTATTTTTTGTTTTTTTGTCTCCAAATACTTTTAAATCACCTCATCCCAATCAAAAGTTGATAATTGGAAGTTAACAGACTTTTTAAAACCTTGTTTTGGAGTCTGTCCTTCTATCTGAGCTTTCGTTTGGTGTATCTTTGCAATTTCAGCCTATAATATTATGATAGGTCTTCTATACAATCCCATAGGCCTAACCAAAATTTGTGTGACAAGTGAAAGTTATGGTAACTTTCCAAAAATTATTGATTTTTGGTCCCTTCTCGAGAGCAAACTTGTCCATCATATCACATGTCCAAATTTTAAAATATGATTATGAAATTTGCAATAGAGGTATTGTTGATGAGTGATGTTTTTATGCTTCACTGTCGACACCCTTGAATATCATTAGGCTAGTGAGATAATGGGACTAGGCCCGAGGTTTAATGCCCAATGATTATGTTATAGATATTTACAACAGATTTATGCAAGAAAATAAAGGAAAATAATTTACAATGACAAAATACATAGAAAATAAATCAAATGAACAACCATATACATTTTTGTGGACAAATACTCTGAAACTAAAATAAACAAATGATAAAATAATAAATAACTTTACAAGTATATTTTAAAGATCATGCTGTGTCATCCATAAGACTATAGAGATATATTATGCAATCTAATATAAGTTAGATAATAATTTTATGTTGTTAATATAAGAGAAATATCCTCTCAAAATAAAAAAAATATAAAGCAAACTCATTGGAGCAAATATGCCAATAATATCAGTTGTCAAAATATTGTTTTTATTGATAAAAATGAGAGCACAATGTATTGTTTTGATCGATTTCTGCAAAATCAAGACCATAAATCACCTTAAAATATTTGAGATGTAACAAAATTCATACATAAACACCCAGAATGACAAATAATCAAGCAAGACAAATTGTTGAGCAACTTGGACTCTTTCGATAAAATTTGAACAATGTTTTCTGCAAAAAACATAACAGTGAGCATTGATAAGACGAAATATCAAACCTTTTAACATTATTTATTAATGCAAGAAATAACAACAACCTTTATCAAAGAACCAGAAATCAATTAACTCGCTTTCTCCTTATCAATCCTTAAAGGATTTCTGCTGTCACCAAAACAAGTAAGCTCTAGCACTCTAGAATAAATGAATAAGAGGAAAAATGACAACCTTCGAAACTTATGCATACCTTTTTTCACTAACATTTTCCATCCTCCTCCTTTATATGCCTTCTCTTTAGTTTTATACCTCTCTTAGGTAGTTGGAGGGAAAAATTGTCTCACAACTAATATTTGTGTTATATAAAATTTGTTTTCTTTTTAAGTCAGGAGAAGGAATTTAGAAGGGGTCTTTTTAGATAATTATTTTTTATAAAGTGGGGTCCCTAACTATGTCTATAAAGTATTATCATTAAACTTGTAGATACATATTAAAACATATAAAATATGACATCAACATGAATATTGCCATCATAATAATCGCATGTATCGAGCAAGCCAACATCTATAAACATATATAATCAAGCATTTGAAACCATATTGTGTCTCCCACATAGCATAGCATCATCAAACATGTGTATCATATTAAAAATTAAAGTATTCTCTCAAAAATATGCCAACGTCATAATATGAAATAATTGCAAGTAAATGAAGTAGAAACCCATAATATCAAAGAAATAACTCAAGTCAACTCCAAATATATGCTTCGATTAGCCATGTAAGATGGCCACTTTTCTTCTCTCTCTCCCCTCTTGTATCTCTGGGTGCATGTTAGTGAAAGAGATTTCTCTCCTCTCTCCTCCTTCCTCCATCAACTTAGGGATGTCATAATGAGTACAAGATGAGGTAGCCTTAGAGGGAGAGTGTACATGCATAATAAAAATACAAGTTTTCCCAATGCCAATTGTGCAGGGGAATCGAGACGCTGCTAAGCATGAAACAAAGTGGCCTAAGATAAAGCAGAAGGTATGCGGGGGAAAATGATCACAAACTGCACAAAGTGATGAGAAATGGTGGGCCAATGGGAAAATATAGATGTAGGCCTAGTAGGGTCGGTTTCCCAACCATCATTATGGACTCGTTGTTGGTGGGGTGCTTGAGTCTTTCAAAATTCCATTATATTCAAGTGAGGAAGAGGCATATTTTGAGAAGCATGTGGAGAAGGAGGTGGAGGATGACCTCCAAGATACAAGTGACCAATTTGAGTTAACTAGTTAAATTCTGCATTAAAATGAATAAAAACTATGATCCTTCTATTTCTATTTTTCCTTCATGACATGTTAGTTCTTTTGTTTTGTATTCTTCTATTTCCCTATGAACCTATGCTAAAAATACTCACACACTGTTGAAAATACTCATACTTTGTTGTAATCAAGACAATTTGTTATGCATCCATCCAATTTTTTATCATAAAATAGTAAAATAAAGACTGTTTGAAGTCATGTTTCACATGATGCTGGAGTATTTGTATACATACAAAAGGGAAATGTGTAACAAAAGGGAGGGGAATTGTGCATGCATGTATCTAAGATAGGTGTAACAAAACATGTATGTTGATCCATGAACATAACAGGGAGGATAAGGATAAACATTACAATTCCCATATGAAATGCTAATTAAACAATGCAGAATGATGTGTGAAGACAATGCTTAAGGAAAAAAAGAAAAAATGAATAAGAGAGATCACATGACTCACAACAGGCTCTGACTATATATATATATATATATATTAGAATTTCAAGTGAGTAAATTGGTGTGGACCTGAGAGGCTGAATGGGACATCAGGGCAGGGATTGTGGGCATAGATCAAAACTACATGGTGTCATAATAATAACAATTTACCCTTCGACTGAAGCATCCATAACATAGCATAGTTGGAACGATTGATCATAGTCACAAAATTGTGCATGCATGCATTTCAAGCAAGAGAAGAGAATGAGGTCACAAAGAAGAAAAATCATATTGCATATACAAGCAATCTGGGTGTGTTATTAGAGAGAAAATGGGAAGAAAAACACCAAGTATAACACATGCATGTTAGTAAACAAGCAAGGGAATAATGGAAAGCAAAAACATGGAAGGGATTAACTCACTACATCATATTTAACAGATTAAAACAATATGATATTTTGCAACCAAAACCATTAATTGGAGAATAAAGGCCAACTTGTTTCATACCTATGATGACAAGATTTATTTGCTCCAATTCAGTTGGTAACAGTTCTCCTCAGTAGTTTTGGGTATAGGATGCGCGTTCGAAAGAGCCCATGTGCTCATTGTCAAAAGTTTAACTTCTTGCTCAATACACAGATGGACATACTAACTCCTCTCGATTACCATTTCAATGTGCTCCTCAAGCTGTGGGGCATACCACGTCTCCATTACTTCACTGGTGAATGGAATTTTCACCATGTGATTCGCCTCAGATTAATATAGTGTTGTCTTTACAACTCCACGAAAAAAATCTTAACATTTACGTTGAAATAGCAGATATATCCACTATGTGATGTCATATGGCTTGTCTAAGGGTTTTAGTAGACACTTTGTGCCAGATGTATGATGCATATGGTCATAAGAATATATAAATTACATAGTAGGCTAGGATTCCCATGAGTCTATAGCGATGGTAGATGATATTTAGTAACTTGTGTTAGGGTGGCATGCTTTATAACTTGACATTTGCAGTGTTTCCAACGACAATTTTTTGATGTCCCTTGTTTATAGCTAGCATCCACTTTGTATATATGCTCGCGGGGTGCATTACCTCTTGAACAAACTTTATGATAACGTGTCATTGAATGCATATTCCCTTAGGGGTTATGGCATGATTTCATTTATTAATGTTTGCATAACACAATTGTATAGCCGTGTGTGTGTGTGTAACTCTTTAAACCCTTTATTCGTAGTATATTTGTATAACAATATTATAAAGAGTATATACTTGATGAGAAAATGTCCATTTCTTGTTATGCCCTAGAATGATATCAAGATAACATGCTGACATAAATGCTTTGGCTTTCAAATTCATAAGATTTATATAAGTACTATCAAAATAATTAAAACTTTCAAACTATGTATGCATTGTAGATACAAACACATGTATAGCAATGTAAAGCCTCAATGTAGCACCACATCTTGATGCAATGATAACAATACTCCTTATTTCTCCAAGGGATCTTACCTACTAAGACTTGTTAGATGTATGATCCAAAGTACATAAATTAATATCTAATTATTTAGAGTTCTCTTAGATTAATTATTTAGAGTCTTAGAGTCTTCTTAGAATATCTATTTGTTATAAAAGATATGACATCTAGAAAGGTGTCATTTTTTAGGTTTGTTATAAACATTTTTTTGGTTGGATTTAAGTGAAGTGAATCTGATGATACTTTAATGTGCGCCAATACGGTAAAAATCTGGTGATTCTAGTTATGTATGTGGATGACTTGATCATTACTGGGAACAATATTGATCATATTATTCAGATAAAGAAATAGTTGTAGGCTAGATTTAAGATGACCGATCTGGGATTACTCCATTACTATCTTGGAGTTGAAGTATTCCAACATCCAAACAATATTTTCATTAGTCAAAGAAAGTATGCATCTGAACTACTTAAAAGATTTGGAATGCAAGATTGCAAGCCCGTTCTCACCCCAATGGAACAAAACTTAAAACTTTCAAAATTTGAGGGAGGGAACTAGTGAATAATACTACTTATAGAACACTGATTAGCATTTTGATATATCTGACAACCACTCATCCCAACTCATCTTATGCAGTTAGTATTCTCTCACAATTTATGCATGAACCAAGGAAAATCCACTGGAATGTAGTAAAAAGGGTCCTTAGATATATCCAAGGGACGAAATATTTTGGTATCCTTTACAAAAAGACTAAGAAATTTGCACTTGGTGGATATTCAGATGCAGTTTTTGCTCGAAGTATTGATGATTGGGCATCAACATCATATTATTTGATGAACACGGGGTCAACAATAGTCTCTTGGAGTTGCAAGAAGCAAGCCACTGTGGCAACTTCTTCAGCAAAAGCATAATACATATCAGCATGGGAAGCAACATGTGAGATTGTTTGATTGCACATAATTTTGTAGGATTTAGGCATTCCTCAAGCAAAAGCCACATCTTTATTCAATGTTCCATTCCAAAACAAAGCATGTGGACACAAAGTAACATTACATCAGGGCACTCATCGCAATGGATGTCATCAACCAGTGTATTGTCCTTTAGAAGATCAGATCTTAGATATTTTCACAAACCCACTTAGCAAGATCAAATTTACTAAGTTCAGGGAAGAGCTTGGTATCTGTTGTAATGTACCTTTGGATCAAATGGGGGGGGATGTTAGATGTATGATCCAAAGTACATAAATTACTATTTAATTATTTAGAGTTTTCTTAGATTAGTTATTTAGAGTCTCAGAGTCTTCTTAGAATATATATTTGTTATAAAAGATATGACATAGGTGTCATTTCTTAAGAACTAATTTAGGAAAATAGTTAGGAGCATTGTTACAAATGCATTAAATGTAAATGGAAATTGCAAGGGTGTTGAGTGATTGTGTGTAAGCTTTTGCATAATTTATGTAATTTTTATTTTCCTTATTAATAAAATTTGTGTGTCTAAGGATACTTCTGTTATGAAGACTTAGAATTTAGTTGCTTTAGGTTTATTATTTTTCAGTCTTTTAAGAGGAGGAATCATGATAATAGTGCAATGGTTTGCACAATTTTTTGTGTAAGTGGATCAACATGTACTTCTATAAGTCTCCTCAGACACCTTAAAATTTCTCAGTTTGAAATATGTGGAAAAAGTTATAGTGACAATACTAAAGTGACTCATTTGAAATTATTTCCTAGATTAGTCACAAATCCTGACTTCCACACGTTGGAAAATCAAGGTCTTTGAAGATTAATGCTGATTTTCCTTACTTGATAATTACTTGTGATATTTGTTGGCTTTTATTATTTAGTTTTACTTCTTCATCAAGCAATTACCAAAACATGAATTTCACAAAGACACAAAGAACACAAGATATAGGCTCCACGCTAGGGAAAAACCCCACAAATTGGGGAAAACCTGAACAATCATCTTCTTATAGAACCAGATCAAAATGAAACCTTCAAGACCCAAAGACCAAGACAAATTGCTCCATAAGATCCCCAAGTTAGCTGTTCTCCCAATTCATAGTCAAAGGCAAGCTTCTTCAAACTTCTTTCAAACTACAAAATCATATCATTTTTCTATTGCCAACTTCAGAGAAATTTTGGTCTTGCTACAAATTGCAGACTTCTTCAGATTTTCGGCCCTATCACAAAGTTGCAGACTACTTCAGATTTTTGGCCCTATCACAAAGTTGCAGATCGCTTCAGATATTTGGCCCTGTCATTAAAACTTTAGAGAACTTGTTTATCCTTCCATAGAAACTCGTATATCCATTCCACTAAAATTCGCATGTCATTTCAAAACCTAAATGAATTGCCTCTCTTTTGGAGGACGATTCATGCCTATAAATAGTTGTTCTCACATAAGAACAAACATGTTCGTTTGAGTGAGCCAACTTGACCATCTGGAGGGCTGACTTGGTCTTATGGAGGTCAATTTGACTCTTTTTTACTTAAACAAAAGTTCATTAACAAAAATTCATTTCATTTTTCTTACAAAGTGTCCAAATGGACTTTAACTCAAATTCAATTCTTTGAATCAATCAAAACCTAGAAGCATGAAGAAAATTTTTGACCTAGACTTGAGCATGAAACCCATGCTTAAATAAAATTATTTTTCTTCTTTTACATAAATTAAAAATTGATACAAGTACAAAAATAATTATAAAGACCAAATCTAGATACTTTTCCAACACCACAAGGTATATCTTCAAAAGTATGATGAACCAACCTCTAAAATTTCTACCACCTATACCCTCATATGTCTCCTTAATATTTGCAAAAATTATCTATAAGAGGTTCCCATAATAAAAATTATAGTGAAATTTCCAAGATGATTCATTTGAAATTGATTTCAATTGAGCCCCAAGGGATAGCTCAATTGGTCGTGTTCCTGTTACGAAGTACCTTTCCAATTGGGAGGTCATGGGGTCAAATCTCCTCGACGCCCTTGGGGGTTAAGTCCGACCAGATAAGTCGACGGGTAGATCCCTTCAGGTGGATCTTCCCGGATTATTACCTGTGGATGTAGAGGCCACTTAGTGACCGTGAACCAGAGTTGAAAAAGAAATGATTTCAATTCTATTAATAAACACTAAATTCCTTAGAGTATTTATATCTATCCAGTCCCAACGAGCATCTTAGGAATAAGAGGTAATAAACAATGTTCTTATACTCGGGCGATCCCTCATATTTGGCATAGATCTTTTGCTCAGCGGTTTTAATTCCGCTTTGGTGATCCTCTGGTCTGCCTTCTTCTATGATCAATCTTATCCCTAGAGCTTGGTAGTTGGATTCAGATAAAATCTTGGCCAACCCCTGGCCTTTGATGAGCTTGGTAGGCTTTATTTCTAGCTCATATTCTTGTATTTTAGCTATCCACCTGCCCCTCTTTCCTTCGTTGTCTCCCTGCACCAAGATGTCCTTGACTGCAGTCGTTGGGACAAACGTTGTGATTCCTGATTGTAGCACATACATACGGAATGACTTCAACGCCTTGACCAGTGCATAGGCCTGTTTCTCCAATATATTGTATTTCAGCTCAACATCCCTTAGGACTTGGCTGAAAAAGGCAATGGGCTGCTCATAACCTTCTTTATTTTTCTGTAATAGCACAACAATAATAGTATGTGGAGAGGCAAAAGAAAAGATGTAGAAAGGCACTGAATAGTCGGGGTTGACTAGCACTGGGGCCTCAACCAAAGCTTCTTTGATTCTAGTGAAAGAATCATGGGGGACAAAGCTCCACTTGACTTCATTCTCCTTCTTGAGCATGTCTGTAATACCTTTGACTATCTCAGCATAGTTGGGTATGAATCGCCTTAAGAAATTTATCCTCCCCAAAAAGGCTTGGACTTCTTTCTTGTTTCTGGGCAAGGGAATATGGCTGATGGCTTTGACTCGTTCAGGATCAATCTTTACTCCTTCCTGCGCTACTATGTGTCCAAGAAGCTTCCCCTCACTCAGGGAGAACTGAGATTTCTTAGGATTCAGAGAGAGACCATATCTTTTGCACTTCTCGAAGGTGAGCTTTAAATGGAGGATATGCTCTTCATCAGTTTAGAAAAGACGGTGATGTCGTCTAAGTAGACTACCACAAATTTGTCTTGCTTTCCAAAGAAAGGTATGTCCATAGCTCTCTAAAATGTGACCCCTACATTTATCAACCCGAATGGCATGGGGGCATACATGAATGTTCCCCACGGGATGGTGAAAGTAGTCTTTTTATGGGCCTCAGGGTGGACTGCAACTTGGCTATATCTGGAGAATCTGTCCATCATGGACATTCTGGCTACACCCACTACCTTCTGCAATATATTATCCATCTTGGGCAGAGGGTAGTTATCTTTTAGAGATGCCCTATTTAGATTCTGAAAGTCCACACATAGCCTTATCTCTCTGTTCTTTTTCCAGACAGGGACCAAATTGGCTACCCACTCAAAGTATCTTAAAGGTACTATGATCTTGGCCTGCAGCAACTTCCTTACCTCCTTTTCAATGGAGGGGAGTAAGAGTGGATTTATCTGTCTGAGTTTCTGTTTGCATGGCTTTATCCCACTCTTCAAGGGAATCTTATGTTGAATGATATTAGTATCAAATGATTTCAAATCATCATAAGACCAAGAAAATACATCTTTGTAAGTTTTGAATAGATCTAAATACCTTTGTTTGTATTGCAAGGGTATTTCTTTGGACAACCTGATCGTCTGGGGTTCCTCCTCTAATCCGATGTTGCAATATTCTACTTTCTCATCCTTCTCGGGGGCCATTTGTTTGGAGGCTATGTCATCTTTATTAAAAATCCTTTCTAGTGGAACAAGTCCACGAGGGATGGTGTTCCCTTTTAGTTGCAAAATTTTTTGCCCAACCATTATGTCTTTCCACAAAGTGGCTTCTTGTTCTGCTTCTTCTTCTTCTTCTTGATCGATGGTGGAGTGGGTGAACTCCCCAACGACTTCTATGAATCTTTTCACTTGCTCATCATCTTCGAATACCTGCCAGTGTTTGACATTATCAGGTATTGAAGGCCTGTGTCTAACTTGTATCTCATATATGAGGAGTGGATTTTGTGGGGGCTTGAAAGTGCTTGCAGCTACCACAAGAGAGTCAATCATCCTGTTTTCTTCCCTGGACAAAAACTGGATGTTAAAGGCCAGGAAGAAATTATCGATTAAGTCCCACACTTCATTTCGGTACATCCTCAACCTGGGGTGTTTGGCCTGGCATTGATTTCTGAATTGCCTTACGACCAGTTCAGAATCACCATAGACTGTTAGGCATTCGATATTTCCTATTTTTTGACATTTGTAATCCAAGGAGCAGTGCTTCATACTCCACCACATTGTTGGTTGCCTCAAATTCCAGTTTGAAAGATAGGGGTATCAGGCTGCCCTACGAAAACACCAACAATATTCCAGCTCCATTCCCATCTTTTGAGATTGCTACATTGAAGTATAATTTCCACATTTTATTTTCATTTGTTTGCAAGTGCTCTAACTGCCCTATTAGGTGTACTGATGTTTCCTCTAGGAAGGCCTCATCCTCTTCTAGGAACAGACAGAAGATGTCGCTATCCTTCCCATGCACTAGGGATTTTTCTGAGCCTTTAGCTAGGGTCAGGGTTTTCACAGTCCATGATTCTCTGTACAACCTCCTTTGCTCACCTCCAAAAGTGGGAATGGTGGCATAAGTCAAATCTAGCTTAATAAAGCCACCCACCTTGGAACCCCAAGATTTGGATAAGAGCATTCCAAAATGAGGAGGTATATTAGCCACCACTATATCCATTACCACACTTTTCACCAGGATCTGAGCCAGGTTTACCACCAGATCCTTTATCATGCCTAAGCATTTGACTCTCTTGGAGTCAAAGGAGTACAGGTCCTTGTATGGTCTGGTGATCTCCAAAACTAGTTGTTCCATTACTGATAATGGAATGTGGTTGTGTGAGGCCCCGATGTTATGAACCAACTCACAAAAAGATAGAAAAATAGATCAACGACTTCAAAATCAGCCTCTTCGAGGGGGAAACCTCCTTTACATTACACAAATGAACAATTCTTGGATGATAAAAATGACTAAACCTCATTTCTATATATAAGAGTCTAAGGGTCACAATATAATCAAAGTCGACATAACAATAATAATATAAGGGCACAACAATAACAATAGTGGGCTTCTATGAGGCACACTAATAACAATATGGGGACAATAGGGGCACAATAATAACAATAAGGGCTATAATGACAATAGTAATGGGGGAATCACTAGTATTATAGGGACTTAACATGCCCCTCTCCTTCAAAAAAGTGTTGTCCTCAACGCTTGAGTAGTTCTAGATGCTTCTGTATAAAATTCTCATCCTCCCATGTGGAATCTTCAACGGGTAAGTTCTTCCACTTGATGAGATACTCCGAAATTGATCGATTTCGTAGCTGTCGAGTTCTTGTTTCTGTGATTGCTTCAGGTTCCAATATGATTTTTCCTTCCTCGTCAAGTTCTGAAAATATTATTTGAACTGGGAGCTTGTCACCTATAACCTTCTTTAAACATGAAACATGGAAAATTGGGTGCACTCGGGAAGCTGCAGGAAGCTCCAATTTGTATGCCATAGTACCAAAATTTTGCAACACCTTGTATGGACCATAATACTTTGGTGATAATTTATTATCATTCTTAGCTTGCTTGAGGGACATTTGTTTATATGGTTGTAGCCGTAGGAATACCCAATCACCTACATCAAAACTTTTTTCACTACGATGTTGATTTTCCTGTTGTTTCATTCTATTCTGTGCCAAAGTGAAGTTATCCTGTAAGAGTTAGAGAACTTCTTGTTGATGCTCGATGTGATCTTCCACTACTTGAACCTTAGAATTTTCTCTTAAATATGATGTGATGGATGGTGGATGATATCCATAAAGTGCTATAAATGGGGTCATTTTTGCCGCAGTATGGAAATAAGTGTTATACCACCATTCAGCCAGAGGCAACCATTTGACCCATTGTGTCTGTTTATAAAAAACAAAGCAACAGATATCCTTCCAAACATTTGTTTACTATCTCAGTTTTCCCATCAGATTGAGGATGATAAGATGAGCTATGAGCTAACTGAGTACCGAGACAAGAAAATAATTCGATCCAAAAATTTCCAGTGAAAATTGGATCTATGTCACTTACAATAATCTTTGGGTTTCCATGTAGCTTTTGAATTGTTTCCATAAGTGTAGTAGAAACTGTACTGGCTTTAAATAAGTGAGATAATGCACAAAAATGTGCATACTTGGTAAGTCTGTCAACTACCACCATGATGACACTCTTTCCTTCGGACTTGGGTAAACCTATGATAAAATCCATTGAAACCTCCTCCCAACGTTGGCTTGGAATGGATAAAGGTTATAATAGACCTGGGGTCTTAATTGTTTCAACTTTATTTTGTTGGAAAACCAAGCATTCCGCCACAAACTTTTGAATATCCGATTTGGGGCCATCCCAAAAAAACCTTCTTAACCCCGTGGTAAGTTTTTAAAAATCCTGAGTGCCCTCCTAAGGGATAAGTGTGCAATTCCTTAAAAATCTTTCGTTTGAGTTGGGAATTCTTACATAGGTATAATCGATCTTTGTACTAGAACAAATCATTTTTCCAGCTAAATGTATCATATGTACTGGGATCTTGTTGTACCTTTTGAATGAGTGCCCACACTTCTTTGTCATTCTTCCATTCATCCCTTGCTTCATTTATCCAATCTGGTTTGATAATAGAAATGACGCAAAGCAATGCTTCCACATCCTCATCCTTTTTTGAGAGTGCATTTGCCACAACATTTTGCTTCCCTTTTTTGTAGATGATTTCAAAGTCATAACCCAACATCTTTGTGACCCATTTTTGCTGCTCTTCTGAAGATAATATTTGTTCTAAAAAGTATTTAAGACTATCATGATCCATTTTTACCTTGAAGTATTTTCCCATTAACTAGGGTCGCCATTTCTTAAGTGCATGTAGTATTGCCAATATTTCCTTCTCATAAATAGCTTTGTGTAAATACTTTCCGTTGATTGGAATACTTTCGAAAGCAATGGGTATTTGTTCTTGCATTAAAACAACACCAATTCCATTTCCTGGGGCATCGCATTCCACAATAAAGGTTTTTGTGAAGTCCGGCATAGCTAAGACCGATGCTTGGCACATTGCCTCTTTAAGATATTCAAAGTCTTTGTTGCTTCTGGAGTCCATGAAAATGCATATTTCTTCAATAATGTTGTTAGAGGTGCTGCTATTCTCCCATAATTCTTAATAAACTTGCGATAATAACCTGTCAACCGAGAAATCCTTGCAAATGCTTTATGGATGTGGGGATTTTCCATTCCTTAATGGCTTTAATTTTGCTAGGGTCTACCTTAACACCTTCATGAGATACAATATGACACAGATATGCCACCGCTTGTACTCCAAAGAAATAGTTGGAAATTTTTGCATATAATTGTTTCTCCTCCAATAGTTTGAGCACCCTATCAACATGTTGAACATGATCCTTCCAAGACTTGTCATAGATTAGTATATCATCAAAGAAACTAACACAAATTTTCTAAGGAAGGGTTTGAAAATGGAATTCATTAAACCTTGAAATGTAGAAGGTGCATTGGTAAGGCCAAAAGGCATGCCCAAAAATTCATAATGACCTTCATGAGTTCTAAATATTGTTTTCGGAATGTCTTAAGTCTTCATTGTGATTTGATGATGTCTTGAACGAAGATCCAATTTGGTGAAGTAAATTGATCCATGCAATTCATCCAATAATTTTTCAATGACAACAATGGGAAATTTATCTTTAATAGTGAGCTTGTTGAGCTCCCTATAATCTGGACAAATGCGCCATGATCCATCCTTCTTGTGCACCAATACTACTGGACCAGAGAAAGAACTTTGACCATGTTGAATTATACCAGCCTCTAGCATTTCTGCAACTATACGTTCAATTTCACTCTTTTGGGCATAGGGATATCTGTAAGGCCTGATGTTTGAAGGAACACTTCTTGGAATCAAATGAATAGCATGATTATGATCACAAATAGGTGGAAGACCTTTGGGAGTCTCAAATACCTTGGAATGATTGTTCAAGACTTCTTGGAGATATGTAGAAATCGATGATTTCGATGTGGGAACCTCTAGCAAACATAATTGTGCAATTACGCCTCGTTGTTTTTTCTTTAAAAGCTTTGTCATTCCGTTAGAGATGATTATCTTTCCTGATTTCCCTATGATACCCCTTAATTCAACTTCCTTTCCTTCTAAACAAAATTTCATGAAAAGTTCTTGAAAATGAAAAGCTATTGTACCCAAGGATTGTAGCCATTGGACTCGTAGTACAACACCAGCAACACCCATTGGAATGGAAAACATTGGGCTATTCAATACTTATTCTCCCATGGATAACTTGATATTATGGCACTTTCTAGAGTAATTTATGGTTTCTCCACTTGCAACTATGTTAAGTTATGGTATGTTCTATGCTTATAACAGTTTACTTCTTTTTCTTATTATATTCCACAGATTAGCAATCACATGTACATAAAGTAAAGTGCAGATAGAACATTAAATGATCGACAGAAAACAAGCAAGACAAGAGACACAAGATGTGGCGGCTAGCCAGGGACAAACCCCACAATGTGTGGGGAAACCCTTTGATCAAATCTTCTTTTATCTTCAATAATTCAACATAGAGAAATAATACAATAAATCTGACTCATATCAACAGTAGCAAACCCTAGATCAACAGCATCAACATTAGTGGTTTCTTTATCAAACTAGGGCAGACGATATCTCACAAACCGACCGTCGGATTGACTTCATTCCACCACCAAAAGTTGCGGCTTCCAGAGGAGGTTTAAATGAACCTACAACGCAGTTCAAATGAGGAAATCTTCTAGGCCACGCAGGTCAATCTTTACTTCTGCAGTTGCAGCTTCAGTTTCAGCGGTTTCCGGCTTCAAACTAGGGCAGTCGATATCTTGCAAACCGTTCATCGGATTGACTTCATTCCACCACCAAAAGTTTCGACTTTCAGAGGAGGTTCAGATGAACCTACAACACAGTTCAGATGAGGAGATTTTCTAGGCCACGCAGGTCAATCTTTACTTTTGCAGTTGCAGCTTCAGTTTCAGCAATTTTCGGCTTCAAACTAGGGCAGTCGATATCTTGCAAACCGTTCATCGAATTGACTTCATTCCACCATCAAAAGTTGTGGCTTCCAGAGGAGGTTCAGATGAACCTACAATGCAGTTCAGATGAGGAGATCTTATAGGCCACGCAAGCCAATCTTTGGATCTGCAGTTGCAGCTTTAGGTTCAACAGCTTCCGGCTTCACATGTGTGAGAGAGAGACCCATTTTTGCGCAGTAGAGAAGAGACTCATTTTTGCGCAGTAGAGAGAGAGAGATGTGATGAGAAGAGTAAGTGCAAATGAGGAAAAATCCTCTTATATTTATACACAACGTTGGTGTTTGAATAGATGCGACTGTTGGGCTTTTGAGCCTACATAAATTGTAGGTCGGCTTGATAATAATTCCATAATCAAAATAAATTCATATCTCCATGAATACTTATCGGAATCGGATGATATTTATATCAATCCTACACCTCTCGACGAGAGGAATCTAATAAAAATATTATCAGCCATGAATAAGATGACCCACATGAAGTTTTGCCTTGGTTTCCAATTTTAACACTCCCTCTCAACCAGTGAGAAATTCATCTGCAATCTGTCTATCAGTCGTTACTATTCATCCATCAAATGCACTACCCTGTACAGCCTAACCCTTGCCCTGCTCTGCTCTATTCTACCTGTTTTGCGTTGTCTTGTTCTGCCCTGTACTGATTGGTATTGTTTTGCTCTGATTTTGCATTGTTCTGTTCTGCTTTGCTTTTGTCCGAATTATGAAGAAGAAGAAATGATCGAGGATGTATCATACTGACTCAAAGTCAGTCTCAGAGTATGTACCACTGGTCCCAGACTAGTCTCAACCAACCCGAAGTCAGCGTCATAATGAGTACAACTCCATTGGTCCTAGGCCAGTATCATCCTCCACTGACTCAAAGTCAGTCTTAGAGTGCGTACCACTAGTCCCAGACCAGTCTCAGCCGACCTGAAGTCAGCTTCATAGTAAGTACCACTCCTACCACTGGTCCCAGACCAGTGTCACAGTCTCAGAGAGTGTACCATTGGTCCTAGACCAGTCTCAACCAACCCGAAATCAGCATCATAGTATGTACCACTCTCACTGGTCCCAGACCAGTACTACACTGACATGAAGTCAGTCTCGGAGTATGTACCACTGGTCCCAGAGCAGGCTCAACCGACCCGAAGTCAACGTCATAGTATGGTACAACTTCTACCACTAGTCCCAGACCAATATTGCAGTCTCAGAGAGTGTACCACTGGTCCCAGACCAGTCTCAACTGACCCGGAGTCAGCGTCATAGTATGTACCACTCTCACTGGTCCTAGACCAGTACTGCATTGACACGAAGTCAGTCTCAGAGTATGTACCACTGGTCCCAGACCAGTCTCAACCGACCCAAAGTCAGTGTCATAGTATGGTACAACTCCTACCACTGGTCCCAGTATCATTGATCCGAGATCAATGGAGGTCATCCTAGCGTAAGGAGTACGGTAGATACAACGATGCGTCCATCGATACTACTATGGTCCCTAACTTCATTTCCCTGCTCATTGATCAGATGAGAGGTACCTCCCATGAGTCCCAGACTGCATGGGTAGGATGCCTCGACAGGAGAACTAATCAATCCTGTCCTCACAGGAGAACACATCAATCCTGCTACACAGGAGAGCGAATCATCCTGTTCCACAAGAGAGCGAATCATCTTGTCCCACAAGAGAGCGAATCATCTTGTTCCAGTGCGCACCACCAGGGAGGGTGAGTCACCCTGTGGTCGTATGTTGCTCCAGTAAGAACCGCAAGCCCTCAGAGCTCCCAGAGCTCAATGTATGCAACATGCAGGACCCTTGCATAAGGGTTTCTTGACGACTCCAAGTCGTTTAGGAAAATCACAGATTAGATCTTTTCTCGGGGCTTTGACAAGGTGTATCAACCTGTACATCATCTTAATGCGATGGAGCCTCCTTGCTCATCGACTTACCATATCCCAGATGATGTCTATCTACTGGAGCAATCGACGAATACGAGATTCCTCAATAATTGAATCCCACCTCTGGTTGTTACAGAGAATCACAATGGTATGTGTTCAAACAACTCACTAAAGAGCTTCCCCAACCAGGCAGCTTCATACGAGATCATACTCGTAGATATGTATCCGGTCTCGGTGGTGCTTATGGCGACTGACTTCTGCTTCCTGCTCATCCATTATATCGAAGCAGAATCCAAAGAGAAACAACACTAAAAAGTGCTCCAGTGATCCTCCACACTACCTGCCTAATCAGCATTCAAATAATCATGTAGTTTCATATTTCCGGTAGTGTATCTCAATCCATTAGTAATTGTGCCATGAAGATATCTTAGAAGATTCTTGGCATCAATGCAGTGAGGCTCAACCAAATATGAGCTCACAGTGCTAACTGCAAAACATATGTTCGGATAGAGGTTCACCAAGAACATCAACGCGAATGAGTTTTTGAAACTTAGAGGCATTTCCCAAATCTGGTCCAACATCACTACCATATAACTTCTAAAAGTTAAGATCCTCGAGGTAGTCACAGGCTTGTAGTCCATCATACCAAATCTTTCCAATATCTTTACCACATATTTTCCTTGAGATAGGAAAATTTCCCTTGGCTTCTGCCATACTTCAAGTCCTTGGTCCTTCATTTCAAATTCAGAAGCCAACTCCCTCTTACATTTGTGAATGAGAGGTTCTGCACCTGTTAGAAAGAGGTCATCCACATACAACACCAGTT